>CAXIVM010000940.1:0-19944 GCA_964035705.1 Porites rus
GATCTGCTCAACCCTTGACCATCCTCCTGTTCTGGCCAACCCTCCAAGCGCCACACTCCTCAGACTCCTCAGAGTTCAAAAATGGATTCTTTGAGGAACTCTTTCCTTTTTTGGCCCGTGGCCGTTCGGCGACCAGTTCGGAGACCAGTTCGGCGAAGTTGGCTCCAAGGAACGGGATGCAGGATAGCACGAAGCACCAATCATTCATGTGCTTCCTAGTAGCGTCCGAACGCTCCGTCGTAGTAAGGCCAGGAGCCCCGTTCGTAGCGTCCGATCGCTCCGTTCGTAGCGATGCCCTTTGGTTTCTAGTAGCTTCTTGCTCCTAGTATCATTTGGTTCCTTTTCTTCGATAGGGCTTTGCACCCTCCACATCCCTCGACCCACTTCTCGACTCCGCGCCTTTGCCTCGGAGCTCGAAGCTCCATCCAGATCCTGTGTTGGAGAGTCGAGTGAGGTTGCACTCCACGGATGCATCTACAGAGAGTCGACAGCAGAGTCTAGCTGCTCTGCAGAATAAGGTCCCAGATGCAGAATCTGTGCATCTTAGGGCATCTTGGGGCCATAGAATTTCCCTGCCTTGGTCGCCATCCGCCCAACGGCTCCATGGGCGCTGGAAAACGCCACAGGCTCGCGGAGCGCTTGGGCTTTGCCCCTGAAACAAAGTAGCAGAGGCCAGCACCAACTCTGCAAAAGTAAAAGAGAACCGTCCGAACTGATCCACTTCTTTTGGTCTGAAACAGAAGCTTTCACTTTTCACTTGGCCAAATGGAGTTGGCCGTTGTGGTCCTCATGTATTTTCGAGATGGATTGCCATGCAAGCAAAGAGAATGGAATGAAAGGAGCAATCAATAGGGGACATTTGCCAAGCTGCTGCTATCATTGAGTGGCCCTTGATATAATATGATGATTCACTTGAACATAGCAGCGTCAGAATGCATCCTTTGATCTGCCCTGCTCGAAGAACAAACGGCTCAGACTAGTCACGCATTGCAGATAAACTCATTCGATCCTTCTCAGTTGCCTGTGACACTGTGACGACCCAAACTTGTCAACCACTCACTAGCTCAGCTACAAGGAAAAGGCTCTGTCTTGCCCAAGCATCCCAGGCCAAGCCGTTTGCCTCTTTTTCCAATTCGCCAACTTCAGTTGGCTAAACCCGCAGAGTGCAGGTGAGGATTCTTGCCACCAGCACACCAAAAATATTTAGTCATGTCGCGCAGCAGAAGCTTGCGAGGTTAGATCGTAAGCCACGATGTAATTAATTGAAGACCACTCCAGAATCCATTTTGATCGAATTAGCTCATGCAAGCTTGGTAAGGGATTTTACAGCCAGCCTGGAATGTCCCTCACATTTAGGTTTTACATTCAATCTAGTTAGCTTGGTACAAAATTCACCTTTTCCGAAGTGTGTAGATGCCATTGTCTGAAAATCTTTGTTGCTTTGACAGCTCTCTCAGACATTGAGACCTGCTAGAGAGTTGTAGGGATCAAGCTAACATTATTCCAGTAATTATGCCAAAGCTATGCTATGCTATTGTCCAGTGATGTCTGACACTGGTTCTATTGCATGGCACTGGTTCTGACTTTGTCGAAACACGTGGCACGTTCGCCTTGTCAAGACCAAACAGCTGAATGTTCTTCCATTGCAAACCGCCAAACCGCTGCTGAGTTGAAACATCGCCTCATCCACGTGGCACCAGCGCCGCAGGTGCTCGCTGTAGCCAGGTCGGAGGGACCCCGCGAGGCCTGGTCGCGACAGCGCACAAACAGTTGCGGCCTCCAAGGCTTTTGACATTGTCGACAGCGAGGTTTTGGACATCAGCCGGAGAGGGTTTTGTCGAGTGCCTCCTTTTGAACACCGGTAAATGTGTTTCATGCCCAAACCACTTTCAATGCACCCTGAGGGATTTGGTAAACCGAGCTCAACAAAGCAAAAACTGTCTCTTCGTCACTTCATGGCTCACGCAAAACCGCTGGGGCTCCGTCGAGGACTGCAGCCTCCCCTGAGAAAGCATTTGCAAATGCAAACCAGCTGATAGACTTCATTTCATCTCAGATCAGAGTTCTTTTCACTGATGGCTGTTGATTGTAAGACAACATGCTTTGCAGAAATCCCAGAACGCCGCCTTTTATGAAGGCAGAAAAGAACTGTGTAGGAGAAACCCTGGGCATCCCAAACAAAAGGAGGAGATGCAGCTCCAGATAGCCTTGGTGCATCTCTCTGGCAAAAATGCAGCAAATGGTCCTTCCTTAGAGCAAGTTGTATATTTCTCCAAGGAAGTTCTTTGTTCTTCACTTCGCCGCCAAAAGGCTGCGGAACGTTGACCAACGTAGGCCTGGCCGGAGCCAATGATGTGCCGAGCCGAGTGAAGAAAGAGGTTCAGTCTCTTTGTGCAGGGCAGGAGGCCATCGCCCTAGGTTGGAGGCCGTTGCTCTTAGGTTGGAGGCCTAGGTTGGAGGCCATCACTATTAGAAACAAAGAAAAAAGAAAAGGATTAAAGTTCTGTGCGGCAAAGTTCAACTCTGCGGTTGGGGTCTTCCATTCCGAGTTCGGTCTCAGCAATGGCGAGTCCATGGCCTGGTGAACGGTCCAAGGTCCTTTGTTTGCTACCACAAGTACTGAGGAGCTCCAAAGCTGACCCGGCACTCAAAGCTACCTGAGTCCTCACAAAAGGGCCGACCACTGACTTGTAACCTTCACACAAACAAGCTGAACATTCTTCGCCTGCGTTTTTCTAAGGAGACCTAAAGAGATCCAGGCTGTAGGCATGCATGCGTGCACAGTGCGCAGCTCGCTAGCATCTTCATCTCACTGCCAGAATGCATTTGGTTTTTTACATAACTCTGAAAAGGTGTAGAAATGAAAAGAAGCCGGGCCACCTGCGGTGTGTCACCACCTACACGCCAACCATCGTGTCACTCCTTTGACCGACGAAACGTCGCTGCGAAGCATCGTTTTGTCATCGCCTTGGAGCATCTGGACCTGGGACCAAACGTGAGAGCGTTTGAGCACGGCAGTTCAATGAAAAATCACAGGATAAGACCAGAAAGATTCTTCCAAAACAAATAGATTGGGATAATCAATTTATGTACAATAAATTTGTATAGATCGTTGTATATTAAGAAGATTCCTTGAAAAAATGTGATCCTTAGGCTTCTGACATCTTCTCTTTTTGAATGAATCCGTACAAGCAGAGTCTCTGCATTCAACAAACCCTGTATATAATGAGAGCCTTGCGAAAACGGTAAAACGGCTCCAAACGGCTCCTGAGCTCCCCAGCGCACAGGCCCACGCATCATGGGCTCAGAACTTCGGCCACCTCAATTCACCGAAAACCGGGACAACCAAAAAAGGGGAAATCGAAAGACACGGGATCAATCAGAAATCTAGATGTCCACACTAACTACAGTATCAGAAATCTACCAAATCAAGGCCTTGCAGGGCCTTGCAGCTTGAATGGTGACCAAAATGGTCACCCTGGACCCCGAGCCCAGTCTTCAGACCTTCCGGCGCCCATGTAGTGCTCAGGTCGTTCCTAGTCTTCAAGGCCTCCATAATCCTAACAAAAGTTGGGCTCCAGTATCGTTCTGTTCGTCTCAACGGTGCTCCGAACGGTGGAGAAAGAACGGTGATCCTACAGGGACCTGACCGCTTGCCGTCGGGCCACGAGCAATGTCGCCCCGCGGCGATTGCAGGGCCATGGCCTCAGTAGGACTCGGTGGGTGCAAAGCGCTTTTCTTGCAGTACACGCTCTCAACAAAAACGATTTGCTCTTTCTTTTCTTTTCGGGGGGAGGGGGGGGCAAGCCGGGCAAACCAATCCGCAGGTCGGCTGTTGACACCGATTGACGTCTCTAGTGACTCTAGTGTTGAGGTCCCAATGGAGCAAACAAAGACCAGCTCAGCACAAGGGACATGTGCAAGCATCTGCGTGCAAGCCGTGGCCGGCCAGTATTTGATCCATCATTTCAAGCAAGACCAGCCGATCCTATTCTGAGTCACGGCCATGGAGTTTACGGTGAACCCTTGCCAACCCCACAGGTACTTGCAGATGCCAGGTTCCATTTCCTTAAGCAAAGGTTCTCATGTAGTCCGCGAGTTAAAACAAAATATAATGTGTCCGAGGGCTCTCATGTGATCACACCACCAGCTCCTTGACTCCAAGCGGCCACCATCGTCTCAGGTGACAAAGCCCTGAGAGAGGCCTCAACATGGCATGTACTTTGGAGAAAGACATGGCATTCCAAGTCCTTCTTGGACAGAAAGACAGGCTGACTTTCTGGAAAGCCAGTATCCGACTGTGATGAGGTCTTCAGCACGAAGCAAGCTTGTTTGGTTTGGAGCTTGAGGACGGGGTTCCTAACAACCTGTTGAGCTCCACGGATTCGGCCCCAGGCCGTAGATGGAGAGTTTGGCATCCCAGCCCTGCAAAGGTTGCAACAAACCAGCATGACAAGCACCGTGCCCTAACCCCAGAAGCATGCAGGGTTTTGTGAGACACTTGACCTGCATTACTCTCCAGCTGTTTGTTGTATGGCTGCTTTCACCTGCAGTGTAATTTTTTTCGAACATGCTAAAGCGCCCCGGGTCAGGGTCTATGTCCACAAACTCAATATTCAGCAAGCTTTTGAACACAAGTTCAAAAAAGAAACTGAAGATGGCAAAACCGATGGAACTTGCGCACCGATTCGCGCAGGAGCTGCGCAAAAAAGAGAAAACAACCAGTTCAGAAAGGTGCAACAACAAGAAAGGTGTGAAGCCTCAATGCTGGGACCGACATCACCGGAGTCATACCCCGGACCACTGCTGGAGACATTGAGCGAATGCCTGAAGGCGAAGAAGGCCGAAGGAGGTCATGCAGCGCGGCCGCGCCGTCTGAAGACCCCAATACACGCTGTCAAAATTGGTGAGATCACGCAACAGCATCACATTGATCAGAGTAGGATTTACATGTTCAACAGGAACGCAGTCTAAGGAAATGGTGTTCTTTCTCTCATACCAAAGGTCCCGAAGGTCAAGAAGGCTTTGACTTTCACAGGAACGAAAGATAGTGAAGATGCGGTGACATGGAAAGAAAGACCTGCCCTCACGGCCACACCTGCACCGCCTGCGCCCTGGCACGAATTTGCCACGGCCCCAGGGTTAGGTCGCAGAAGTAGAGGTAGCCAAGCCTACAAATCCTAGGGGAAGGAGTGACTAGCTCAAAGTGGGAAGGGAAATACCACTCTGTGCCGCAGAGGGTGTCAATGGGCTCGGTCAGTCCCAAAAAGTCAAGCGCATGCGGCGCATTCGGCTCCTGCCAAGGCTCGTTGGACACCTACCAGTCCGCGCGGTCAAAACAGCAGGATGCTTGAAGTCGAAGATGCCCAAGCTACATGGCTATGGCTAGGTCCAATCAGATGCCCCTAAAGCCACTTGCTAATTGTAAAAAATCACTAAAACCTGTGGGTCCGTCCCCCCGGGACTACTTTTGAGCCACATCTCAATCACACAAAAAAAAACGAGAGAAGAAAAACCTTGGATGAGCACAAAAACCGGTCGCTCTGTGTTTTCGTGATCCGCCTGTCGCACCACCCGATGTTCAAACGGCCTTGGCTTCTGTCATCAATTAGGTTGGAGGCCATTGCTATTAGGAGCAAGGACGCTACCAGGGGCTCCTGGCCTTACTACTAGGAGCAAGGACGCTACTAGGGGCTCCTGGCCATACTACTAGGAGCAAAAAGCTACTAGGGGCTCCTGGCCTTACTACTAGGAGCAAGAAGCTACTAGGAGCAAGAAGCTACAAGGGGCTCCTGGCCTTACTACTAGGAGCAAGAAACTACTAGGGGCTCCTGGCCTTACTACTGAGAGCAAGGACATTACTAGGGGCGCCTGGCCTTACTACTAGGAGCAAGGACGCTACTAGGGGCTCCTGGCCTTACTACTAGGAGCAAGGACGCTACTAGGCTCCTGGCCTTACTACTTGGGGCAAGAACTCTACTAGGGGCTCCTGCCCTTACTACTAGGAGCAAAGACGCTACTAGAGGCTCCTGGCCTTACTACTGGGAGCAAGGACGCTACCAGGGGCTCCTGGCCATACTACTATGAGCAAGAAGCTACTAGGGGCTCCTGGCTTTACTACTAGGAGCAAGGACGCTACTAGGGGCTCCTGGCCTTACTACTAGGAGCAAGAAGCTACTAGCGTCTCCTGGCCTTACTACTAGGAGCAAGGACGCTACTAGGCTCCTGGCCTTACTACTTGGGGCAAGAACTCTACTAGGGGCTCCTGCCCTTACTACTAGGAGCAAAGACGCTACTAGAGGCTCCTGGCCTTACTGCTGAGAGCAAGGACGCTACCAGGGGCGCCTGGCCTTACCACTAGGAGCAAGGACGCTACTAGGGGCTCCTGGCCTTACTACTAGGAGCAAGAAGCTACTAGGGGCTCCTGGCCTTACTGCTGAGAGCAAGGACGCTACCAGGGGCGCCTGGCCTTACCACTAGGAGCAAGGACGCTACTAGGGGCTCCTGGCCTTACTACTAGGAGCAAGGACGCTACTAGGGTCCTGGCCTTACTACTAGGAGCAAGAACTCTACTAGGGGCTCAGGGGCTCCTGCCCTTACTACTAGGAGCAAAGACGCTACTAGGCACTCCTGGCCTTACCACTGAGAGCAAGGACGCTACTAGGGGCGCCTGGCCTTACTACTAGGAGCAAGGACGCTAGGGCTCCTGGCCTTACTGCTAGGAGCAAGAAGCTACTAGGGGCTCCTGGCCTTTCTACTGAGAGCAAGGACGCTACTAGGGGCGCCTGGCCTTACTACTAGGAGCAAGGACGCTACTAGGGGCTCCTGGCCTTACTACTAGGAGCAAGGACGCTACTAGGGGCTCCTGCCCTTACTACTATGAGCAAGAAGCTACTAGGGGTGCTGGCCTTACTACTAGGAGCAAGAAGCTACTGGGGGCTCCTGGCCTTACTACTAGGAGCAAGGACGCTACTAGGGGCTCCTGGCCTTACTATTAGGAGCAAGGACGGGCTCCTGGCCTTAAGGAGCAAAACGCTACTAGGGGCTCCTGGCCTTACTACTAGGAGCAAGGACGCTACTAGGGGCTCCTGGCCTTACTACTAGGAGCAAGGACGCTACTGCTAGGAGCAAGGACGCTACTAGGCGCTCCTGGCCTTACTACTAGGAGCAAGGACGCTACCTGGCCTTACTGCTAGGAGCAAGGACGCTACTAGGGGCTCCTGGCCTTACTACTAGGAGCAAGAAGCTACTAGCCTCTCCTGGCCTTACTACTAGGAGCAAGAAGCCACTAGGGGCTCCTGGCCATACTACTAGGAGCAAGAAGCTACTAGGGGCTCCTGGCCTTACTACTAGGAGCAAGGACGCTACTAGCAGCTCCTCACCTTACTATAGGGGCTCCTGGCCTTACTACTAGGAGCAAGGACGCTACTAGGAGCTCCTGGCCTTACTGCTAGGAGCAAGAACGCTACTAGGGGCTCCTGGCCTTACTACTAGGAGCAAGGACGCTACTAGGAGCTCCTGGCCTTACTGCTAGGAGCAAGGACGCTACTAGGGGCTCCTGGCCTTACTACTAGGAGCAAGAAGCTACTAGGGGCCCCTGGCCTGGCCTTAGTAGTAGGAGCAAGAGGCTAGTAGGGGCTCCTGGCCTTACTACTAGGAGCAACGCTACTAGGGGCTCCTGGCCTTACTACTCGGAGCAAGGACGCTACTAGGGGCTCTTACTACTAGGGGCACCTGGCCTTACTAATAGGAGCAAGAAGCTACTAGGGGCCCCTGGCCTGGCCTTAGTAGTAGGAGCAAGAGGCTAGTAGGGGCTCCTGGCCTTACTACTAGGAGCAACGCTACTAGGGGCTCCTGGCCTTGCTACTAGGAGCAAGGACGCTACTAGGGGCTCTTACTACTAGGGGCACCTGGCCTTACTAATAGGAGCAAGGACGCTACTAGGGGCTTCTGGCATCGCTACGAACGGAGCGATCGGACGCGCCAGCTGAGTTCACGACACGCCGACAGCTGAGTCTCCCTGCATTGGTCGAGGTCGTTTCATCTTTTCTGCCTGATTGGGAACCAGGCTCTGCCAGAACTCGGGAAACCCCTGCAAGACTCCAAAGACTTGTGTGTGTGTGTGTGTGTCAGTGTAGCAGCTAGCAACTCTGGCCCTGACACACTGTTTGTCCTTTGGGGAGTCCGAGCCCATGCCATGCCTGGTTCAAGAGATTCTGCAACGCTGCATCGCTAATCTCCAAGGCTGCATTTTGCAAGCTGTCCTGACGAATTGTAATCCCGGACTGAAAGATAGAACCCCGACGTGTGGAGCGTCCAAAAACCCAAAAACGGTCTATACATAGAACCATGTCTAGGTCAAACAAGTTAGAACCAAGGTCACACAAGTTAGAACCACGTCAAATTCCATTTTTCAGTCCGGTGTTTTCCCAAACGTTCACTTTAAAACGCGCAATCATTGACCACTTAGAACTTCACCATTCATGGCCCACGAGGGACAACTTACCCGGATCACGCCAAGCCAGGCCAAAAGTCTCTCGTGGCGACCACCCATTCTAAGTGTAGGTGGAATACGTTCCAGTTTGCTAATATATGCCTACAAAGATATATGCCTACAAAGGTGATTTTCAATGTGGAGAACGTGGTTCTAAGTGTGAGGTGGAGCATTGTGTACGAGCCAAGGTGGTTCTATCTTTCAGTCCGGAGCTATAGGATGCTGTAATATGCATTGAAGTACAACCACAAAAAATAGTAGCCTTTGAAACTCTTCCTGTTACAACTTGTCATGAATTCACAAACAAACTGGAAAAGACTGTTTGAAAAACAAAAACACTGTGGACATCTGTGGACTGCGTTTGGTGAAACAAATTCATTCAGGGCGGCAGCACAGCACACGGAGATGGTAATGGTCGGGAATTAGGAAGATATTCCTGAATACAAACCTGTAAGATTAGAGGTTTTGGACACCACTACCCTCGTTTAGTTTGGACAAGAAGAGTCTAATTCTACGCACTGGGGCGTGCAGCGGCCAGCATTCTCTTTGACACAACGTGGCCCACGGCCCAAACATCTTCCAAAAGGCTCACACTAAACCAGCTGAGGCAAGACAAGAAAAATAGAAAGCAACTCTTCGCGACAAATTGGTAGTGGCTTACTCAAAAAGGAAACGACTTCGCAAATTCATCTTCTGAACCGCCTGATTGCATTCAATCCGATTCAATGCTCGCATGATAATGTTCAATTTGCTCCTCCACCTTCTTGGCCAAGTTCTTTAAGGTGCTCTCGGTATGCAGCGACTGCTGCTTTGTGGCCTCTTCTATGGTGGACCTCAGAGCCAATAGAGGTACTGGCCTGTAAGGGTTTAAAATGTATTTGAGGGCAAAAAATCAAGCTGTCTTTCTTGTGTGTCAAGCCCAGCAAAGCCTGTGTGGTCTCCACTGCCCAAGCAGACAAATCTGCATGTAGCTCGCAGTGATGCATAGCAAGCCAAGTGACAAGTGCTGCTCCAGCTGATGCATCACTGTCTTTGTGTTCTGTTGAAGCCTTGGAGACTCAGAAAACTCTGTATGTGTTTAATATGTTTTATTCGTCCACTATAATGAAGAAGAATGTAGAAATGTACTGGTCTTTATGCACACGTGTCGAACAATGGGAAAAAAGGCTTACGATGAACCAAAAAGCTATCCACCTCCAGACATTTCAGTGACCAGACCTCTACGAAGTTCTTGGGGGACTACATGAAAGGATAAGACCTGTCCCCCCTCGGCCACCCGGCTCGGAGGATAAGACCTGGCCAGCCGGACCCGAGCTCGCCCAAGCGTCCGAAGCCATCCGACTCCGGAGCCTTCAGGCGCTCGTCGTTGGAGCTGCGCTGCAGGTTCATGGATTCCTCCAAGCTTTGCAAGCCTCGTTCAACGCCCGGGGTTCAAGGCTACCGGAGTTCAAAGGAAAAAGCAGCGTGGCAAGCTCGCGCGTCAACGTGGAATCCTCCTTCAAGGACGTTGCCTAGGCGCAGCAAAGGCTGCAGGCCTGCCCTTGCTCTTTTTGCAAGTCTCAAGAGGTCGCAGGCAAATCCAAGCAAAACTTGCTGAATACAAAAAAATACAAATACTGTATATTTGTCCTCGCTTTCCACTTGTCTTGAATTTCAATCGCACTCCCGGTGCCCATCCAAAACACTCCTCACCCCTCTCGTCCGAGCGGCGTTTCTGCACATCGGGCGCTGCCTGCCGTTGCTGAACGAGTTGCTCTCATTAAACCCACTTCTTGGCAAAAATGAAGGTCTGCAAAATTATAAAACAGACACAAGCTTTGCGAGCACGTGCCCACGGCTTAAGCAGTTGCACTGCAGAGTCGTGAAAGCATGCATGTCTGCAGCCCTGATACACTGACTCCTGTGCTACACACACCATGAATGTCACCTGTGCAAAGTTCTATGTATTTCCACTCATGCTGTTTCAAAACCACACGAGCACATGAACCAAAGACCTATGCAAAGACTTGCAGAGTCAACTCGTTTCTATGCTATACTGCTTACTCAATACATATCAAAACTGTCCAGTCACAGTTTCCCTATATCTTGTCCCCACCTCAGGAACTTTTTCCCTTGACACCTGCCAGCCGGAGTCCGTTCTCGCCCCACCGAGATTGTACCACGGAGATTGCACAGAAACTGCCGCATCAGGCTTGGGCGGCACACAGACTCCAATCGACGTTGCAGATCCCCAACTTGCGCCTGAGAAAGGAAGTCTCTCAAAACAATTTGTACCCCAGCAATTGAATGCTTCGTGCACTTTTATCTTTTCTCAATGTCTCTGCTTTTGATGTCAACAGGTGGTTGATTTTTCGATCTACAAGTTTTGACACAACAATTGGAAAATCGGGTTGGCAAGTATCGGTTCAAGGTGGTTCCATGACACAAAAACTTGCACGTGGTGGTTTGTTCCATTTGACCAAGGTAAGACTCATGGGTGCCTTCGGATTGAGAACGCAATGGTTAAACGAACATGAAACGCCAACAGCACCTCCAACAGCTGCAATCGACCGGCAAAGTCTGCTGCCTGGACATAGAAGTCTTGCAACAACCAAAGCATTGGAAAACATGAAAAGAAAAAACGTGGTATCAAATTTGTTGGCACGCGAACCCACACTGCAGCAAAACTTGCACCGCAATTTGTGCAACAATTTGTTGCGCCCTATTCCTCTTTGGCCTCCATGTTGGCTGATTCGGGCAGCAGCTGCACCAAAGTGGCTGTGCGTGTGTGCGTGTGTGTGAAAAGCAGATCTGTTCGTTGATTTGCTCTTGTAGGATGTCATTTCGTGAATGCACCATTTCGTGAATGCATTCCACAATAGGTTCCCTTCTACGGCTACTCGAACTCTTCGAGCCATCAATTCACAAAGAACTTAGCAATGGAAATACCTGGTTTCAATCTCAGACACCTTGTTGAGCACAACTGAACAACTGTGCTGCATGACTTTCGCGGTCCACCCGGATCCACTAACATATGATTTTTCCCAGGGTGGCAATTGAAACAGTTTTTTATCATGAAATTTCCAGAGGTCTCCACGAAAAAAACATGAACTGCGATGGATGTAATGTTCAACACCCCGTTTGGACCAGGAGGTGTTTGGAGCCTCAATGGTTCTTTCTATTTTTTGACGGCCCTTTGGCATCCTTAACTCGTTAATTCATGATTTTACACCACTTCTGGCATCCTCATGATCTGGCTTTCGAATTGAAGGTGTAGATCCATTTTGAGACACATTCTTTCGAACCAGCAAAACATGTTGCGTACATTTTCGTCACTCGAACTGTTAAAACACAGCCGCGTCTAGGTTCAATATGATACACAGATGGGAAACCAGTGTACATCAAAATTTGTTCTGGAATTCACCTGTCTAAGACTGATTTCTTACACACAAGGCCCGCACTTTGCAAACAAGGAACTTGCTAAAAACGCCACCGGCCAAAGGTCAAAATTGTCAACGCAGTCTTAGAGGTCAAGACGAAACAAGATCGTTGCCAACCACGTCCGACCGTCTCTGACTCAAGTGCACGGTCGTTAAACGTGAAGTTATTCGCGTTGCTGCTTGGGTTTTTGGACAAATATGTCACTCACAAAAACAAGGTGACACGGCCCCTGCGTTTTGGGCACTTGTTGAAAAGCACAAATTGCGAAAAACGACGAAAAGTTGTCAAACGCTCATTTTTTCCTTCAAGTGTTTCAAGCGGCTTCATGCTCTGGAATTATGCCGATAGATCCATTGGAAGATTTTCTTCCGTTTAAAGTAAGGTTTCACCCTGACGTCTGCAAAGAGGGCAGGGGCAGGTGCCTCTCCTTCTAACGAACGCTGGACTTCAAGGACAGCCCGCTGTGGCTCTCGAAATGCATTCAATAGGGTTTGCGCAGGATGGAAACTGTGTCGTGTAGTTCTAAAGAGGATGGCAGCAACTGTGCCATCCTGCAACCGGTCTAGGGTATCAGGCATGCCTAGTGGCCTGAAGAAGTCCGCTGTGGGCCCCTGCTTGGCTTTGGGGATCCAAACTCCAACTGGCTTGCCACTGACCTGGAAAAGGCAATCTACAGAACAGGATGGCACCTCCTCTCCCGATCGCCTTGACGAACTGGAGGACGCCGTGGTACTCTTTCTACCCACAGTGTGCAACTTTGACACGTTCGGTTGTGAGGTGTACCTATTATATCCGGGCACCCAGAAACCTCTAAAGGACCCCATATGGGACGCTCTTCGAGACAATTCATGTTTCAATCTAGTAGTTCGAAAATGCATAGAGTTCCTAGAGCACAAACGGCAGCTCCAGAAAGATGGTTGCCTGCGGTACCCGAAAGCTATCCGCATCCCTGCAATCGCCTCAAGCGTCATCCCAGACAAAGCATTTTCTTCCATCCCATGTTTGAGGCATGTCTTAGTAGAATCTGGTCTACACACTATTGGTGCATCTGCATGGCAAAACTGTCACCAACTCCAGATTGTCAAACTCCCTACTACCGTGTTGAGTACCAAAGAAGGTTCCTTCCATCAATCTTATTGACGGTTGAACACATTGAACACATCGAACAACAACAAAAGGCCGCACTGTTGTCAATGATGCGCGCTCTCGCTTGGTGCGTTAGAGCTGTCTTATCAATAGTGGTTTTCCAGGGCCAGAAATTTTGAGCAGATGAGGATATATGCAGCAGCGCTAGCACATTTAGCCCGACCAGTTGGCCCGTGCCTCTTCAAGTGCCTTCTTCGTTTGCCATTCCACGAACGAGTGCGGAGAATGTACAGTAGCTCATTAGTGCTTGATGACATTGCCTGCTTATCCAGGCCTTTTTGACTAAGGGTCATGATGTGCCAGCAAGCATTTCGTACCGCATCTCAATAGCCAATCTCGTGGCCTTTTTGCTCTAATTCATTGCCCAACATCTGTTTCACTCTCTGTCTCACCCATGCATGTACATTCAAGTGCATTTTCAATAGTCTCCTGCCCCGTGTTCTTCTTGTGTTTGTTGTTCGGTTGTTGGGTGTCCTTTTGCTTTGTTTTGGCCCCTTTTCATAAGGAGACTCTTCCAAATACTGCACAAGCTGACCTTGACCTTTGCACTTCCTGCATGAATGGCGGCTCGACTCGTGCAAAAAAAATTGAACTATCCTGAAACCATAAGAGGCTCACGAAGACGTTCCCCAGGAGAGAATTGACGTGCTTCACAAAACAAACTCTAGGTATGTATCCCCTCGGGGAGCACCTTTCGTCATTAGAATTTCATATGCACTCTGAATGTTCAAGAGGGTTTCAACTATCCTGAAATCATGAGAGGCTCACGAAGACGTTCTCCAGGAGAGAATTGAATTTAGGGGGGGGGTCGGTGTTGAAAAATCAATTCCCCGGGGGGCGGGGGGTGAGGGATAAGTTCCCCCAGAAGTGGCAGTAGCTTTACTGGACCTGATCGAACACACCAAGTGAGGCCACAGCGGTCGACGGTGGTGCGCGAGCGGCAGCGATGCACACCTTTTCTATGGCTGCGGACGCAGGTATTGGGCTACGATAGTCTTGAGCCAAATAGGTCGATAGCGGACTGAAGAACTACATACAAGTCGATATACAAAGAACAGGTGCTACACAAGCAAAGCGTAGACACGCCTAGGGGACCTAGGGCACTACAAACACAAAACAGACACGCGTCGAAGCTTACGATCGCTAAAGTACAAAAGCTTGCTCAAAAGAATGCAAATGAATTACAAAAGTTCTGGCATCGCAGAACTAGACCATAGATGCCTTCTGGCCCATCTAGGTCGCGTCAGATACTCTGTACAAATCTACGAAAGGCATTTTGTTGCATCGAAAGTTCCGGAATATCGGAAATCTTTCTCAAGTCAAATTCAAGTCCTTAAATTTTTGTCAAATTCTGTTCTCTACATCTGGGTCATTTAGTTCATGCATGCATATGGCTCTCGTGCAGTTCGCTTTCATTCACTTGCCGGAATATCGGCTGTTCAGAGGCTAAATGGCAAAAGCTGGCTGCTAACTAACTATGGGCCTGAATTCACTACGAAAGTCGATTGGCATGGTCAGCACAAAAGGGAGTGCAGCGGGGCCTATCAAAGGGGCCACGCCCCTCCCACAAAACAGTGACCAAGAGGGCCACTGCTTCGAGCGGCGAAAGTGATGATCGGGTGCTTTGCAAGAGCTGCATTGTTTGTTGCCAGCCAGTCTGATCCTTGCCCAGGAGAATCAGTTGTTGCTCTGCTTAACAAGCCGTGGAAAGGCCCATCTCGTGGCACAACCCTTTCAATTGATTGCACGACAGAGACGAGAGGCATGTCGATTGTCAGACAGTGGAGGCAGAGACAACGAAAGGGGTTCGCTGACGAAAGTGATGCCATCCCCCCCGAAGGGAGGTCACCATTGCACCCCTTAGCAGTCAAGGAGTGCCAATGCAGTACTCTCTGTTCCAAAAAGAGGGAGCGATACTAAGATGCGAAAGTCTCCTGTTGCGTGCAAGGCCCGGGTGAAACCAGTGAAACGTGGACCTATCCTAGCATGGTACTTGTGCCCCTTTGTACAGCAAAGGTCATGGTTTGGCCGCTGCAAGGAGAACTTAAGGTTCCCCCTGGCTACCTTCCATTACCATTCTCTACCACCCGCCTCTTAGGAGCGAAAGCTAAGGCTCTCATTCCTACAGGCTCACTGCAATGTTGTTACTGAGACCGAAATGGTGGCTTCGCCTGAAAGTTCTTGAGCCTGGCTCACCACATCGAAGCAGAGTAGCAGTCCTTCTCCACTGTCATTCGCGCGTTGCCAGCTTAACACGTGGCATCATGGAAGTCGTCTCTCCATTGGTCATTTGCATGTGGCGGCAGGAATCGGAGCCACTGGGGCTTGTCCAATTGCTCGCATTTGTCAAAGGCATTGGGCCAGGCATATGTACCTCGCCATGTTATGCTTTGCCCTTTTTTACGAACTGCTCGAAGTTGCGCGCAACCTGCAAAAGCACGCCGCACAATGTAAAGCAGAGATGGTGGGATGCAGACTTCTTGTAGCGAGGTACACTTAAGAAAGGCTTCTTGCTCAATGATTCGTAGGTTTCGGGAGAGGCTGAGTTGCTGCAGCTGCGAGCAGTGCGCAAAGGTTGAGCCCAAAATTTCAATGACGTCCGTTTGGGGCAAATCAACAGTTTGCAGTTGCTGGCAGCTCGTACAGGCGGCCACTCCTATCCTGTGAAAATCTGACGATAGATAGAGTGCGACGATGCCCGCTTCCAGGAAGCAGCAGTCAGGCAGACTTCGGTTCGGATATGTCGGGCCTCGCCCTTCCTTACCCAAATCGAGGCGCTGTAGGGCCGTGCATCCTTGAAACACACGGGGCCGCAGTTGTGCTTGGGGGGCGAGAATATTGTTAGGGCACTGCGTCACTCCTATTTGTGTTAGGGAGCAACACTCTTCGAAGACCTTAGCACCAAAATGTTGGCAGCCAGGGGCAATCACTACTCGCAAGGCTCGGCAGCGGCTAAAGGCACCTTGCAGCAGACTGACAACCGTGTCTGGCAGGTGGACCACTTGCAGCTGTCGACAACTTCTCCACGCCGCTTCTCCTACGATCCGCATACCGGGTTCAACTAGGACATGACGGACTTCCGTGTGAAAGGAGAAGGCTTGCGGTGGGAGTTTATCATTCCTACCACGCGGCACTCTGATTGCCTTGGCGTCCCCTTTGAGTTGCCCTTTGTGTGTTGCCTCTACAAAACATGGCCGAGCAATCACATAGTAGCAGCGGTTGGCTCTCAGTTTGCTCTGTATGGGGTCTGCCAGGACTTGGTGGGTGTCTGTTTGCACAAATTGCAACTCGCACCCCAGGGTGCTACTGCATCCTAAGTAGGGGAGCTTTGCTAATACGGCATTCTCAAAACCCTGAATGCCGGTATATGCATTCAGATCTACCTCAATGGACAGCATCTCCCCTGCCAGCGTGAGGAAGGTACAGGTCTGCGCCATCATCCTTTCTTCACAGCAGCGAGGGCTGGGCCTAGGCGTTTCAGCAGGCATGCTCACTCTTGCAATTACTAGCTTGAGCCATTAGAGTTGCAGGGTAGGCATGTGTAGTTTCAACAAGCCCTAGTGCAAAGCGTTAGTGGCCATCTACTCCCTTGGCTTAGAAACTGCATGCACATTTGATTTACTGTGCACAAGGGCCCAAGTTGACCTGGCCGGACCCGAGCTAAGGCTCGCACCCAGCATGGATGGATTGTGGGGAAACCAGAGGCTGTTACTTTTAGACAGGGTCACTTCAGGCTGGACCAGAGACATACCCTGTGTCCGGAATCATGTGTAGCCATGGCGGCCATCTCATGTCTGGGCATATGGCGAAAGCATTTTCTTCAGCATAAACCCCGCGCCATTTGTGCCGACCTGGCAACTTGACTAGCCTCTTGAAAGCAGTGCAGTCCAAGAAAGCTCTACTCGCTATGTATTTAAGTGAGGGTGGTATAGCAAGTTCTGGCAGGGCCGCACAGTTCATGAACGCCTTGACTCGAATCGTGCGGAGTGTCTTTGGGAGACGAACTTCTCTGAGGCTCGTGCAGTGCACAAATGTAAATTCTTGTATTTCTTCGATTTGTGTGTTAGAAAGATCAACATTCTTGAGCAGGTGACAGTTGTCGCAAGCATGTGCTCCTATGACTTTAAAGCCCTGCGTTAGCGTTAGTGTAGCTATCCCTGTAGAGCTGAGGCAGCCTAGAGCCAATTCCCTGGCAGTGGGCGGCGACGACAGCTCGCTTGGGGAGGGACTCTCGTGCAGGGTAAATTCGGCAAGGTTGATGCAGCCTCTAAAGAGGTAATGCCCAAACTTGGTGGAGCTGCTAAACCGGTTGGCAACTCCTTCAGTGGTATAGACCCACTGCAGTGAGCAGCACTCATCAAAAGCTTTGTAGCCAAACTCTCGGCAACCAGGGGCAGTGACACTATTGAGCAGTTTACAGCTTCGAAAAGCGTTGTCACAAATGCTAACGACTGTTGACGGCAGCTTGACAATTCGGAGCTGACGGCATGAGTGCCGTGCTTCTGGGCCAATAAGGCGAATACCTGACTCTACGCTGACATGACGTAGGCGTGGCACTCCTGCGAAAGCCCCTTCGGGGACAGCGCTCTCTGGATTCATGGGGACATGGACAGCAAGCGGAACTTTGTGGATAGGATACCCTTCTAGGAGTTCCTGCGAGGGCAGGACTTCACTGCAATCCTGGAAAATGATGCAGTATTCCACGCTCTGTTGCAGTCTGTCCCAAATCGTCCTCCAAATAGGTCTGTGTGGCCCAATGCAAGAATTCAATCGAACACCCGAACACTTTGAGGTCAGTCACGGAAGCCAGGTAATCCATAACGTGATCCTCCAAGTCCGCAAATCGTTGAATTTTGCAATGCTGAGAGACACATTAAACGTCACGCAAGACAGGGTAGTTTGCACCAAGCAGCAATCCATCACCGGCTCTCTTTCCGGGGGGGTGCTGGCTCCGGACGATTCGGCAGGCTCCATGGAGGATGACCTAGCGGCAGGATTTGAACCACTGTCTGCCAACTGTGTTCCGTATAGAGCTCCTCATCAAAGGCGTCCGAATCCGGTCCTTCTGTGGGTAGCAGCTCCACCCATGACGGTTGTTCAAAATTGTCACACAAAAAGGCATTGTGTTCTGCCTGTACGTGTTGGTTTCTCCCCCAGGTCAAGGAGAGTAAAGCATCTTAACTGCTCACACCCACAAAAGGCTCGTGTGCCGATTTCCTGGAGCTCGGTCGGAATGACCACCTCCTGGAGCGCAATGCAGCTGAGGAAAGCTTCCTTTCCGATTTGCGTTAAGCGTGGCGGCAGCCAAATGTGAGTCAAGGCCACGCATTGAGCGAAGGTAGACTTGAGAAGGGCTGTGATATCTGTGCACATGAGATTGACTTCCACAAGTCGCTTGCAGTTTTCACAAGCCCGCGGGCCAATGTTGTGAAAGTCGCTTGGGAGGCAGAGGGTTTCAAGACCCGACCCGCAGAATGCACCTTCTGGCAGCGCTCTGGCCTTGTTGGTAAGGTGATGGACGCTAGCGTGAGGCAGCTCTCGAAAGCATATCGGCCCAGCTGTGCTCCTGGCGCCAGCGCATTGCTGTCGTTTGCCGCTTGGCTGACACCGATACTGCTCAGAGAGCAGCACTCCGCAAACACTCTTCGACTGAACTGTACACAGCCTGGGGCCACCACTCCCGGAGGGCATAGCAGCCTTGAAAAGCTCCATCTTCTAGGCTTAGGACTGAGGAGGGGAGCTTGACGATCTGCAGTTGCTGACTGCCAGGCCGCAAATCACGAGCTAGCTATGCTCATCTCGCTCACAGACCAGCCCTGTAGGCGATGGCAAGAGCTCGGTTTCGGACGGGCGGCAGTCCTCTATCGGCGAACACAAATCATGTTAGAGGCCGCAAGGCTGGTGCTGGCGCACAGAAGGCGACCTCATGCAACGTTCCTCAATGGGCTCTGGTAGAAACTGTTAGCACTTCAGCGTATCATTGCGTGTCTTCCGCACCTACAGCCGAGCAGCCGTAGCATCAGTGCAGATGAGCTGTATTGCCCTGTCGAATTTTACATCGAAGGTTATAGCGCGGGCAGCTACACAGGAGCTGTCTTATTTCTAGCTCCGTCGGCTTTTTCCCGCACGCCGTCTGGCAGCGAAGCTTGGAGCCGTGGCGATGCCTAAAGGGGTCTTTTCTTTGTTGCAAACCAAGACACTTCCTGGACGTTGCAGAGTCCATCTTGTCCACGCAGAAGAAGACCTACTCTGCGATTGGCAACCCAGTCAATTCGAGCGACATGTCATCGCGCATAGGCTAGATTACACAGTCGTTAGTGGATCTGACAAATGGATGGGAGCGTCCAAACACCAATACCTCCACTGGTTGCGGTGTCAACTCCCCTTGGGGCGCCATGAACTAGCTACCCTCAAACTCAGGCACCCTGAAGTAATACCTGTCAGAGACCGGATGGCTGCTCCATTGAGGCTGGCCTCCTGGGTCCGCTTTGAAACCGTCATGGATCGACACCAGTGGAGCACAGCAATCGCGCTTCTCGTGCCTTCCATCCACCTCCCCGATGATGCACTTCTGGTGCTGCTCAATCAGTGTGTACCAGATCAAGGAATCACATCAAAGAGGTCCAAGCGCTTCTCCTACGCAACTTCAGAGTAGGGGGTGCTCAGGAAAGTGAATGTACAAAATGGCTCACTGCAGTCGCAAGAGATCTCCTGCGGCCCATCCCCTTTCGTGAAGTTTTCGTGATCCTTGCCTTGTTCCTACCACAGCTCCCATTTGCCGAAGGAGCCCAAGTAGCCATGCACTTGTGGACCAGTCCTGTTGTCCGTCGTCAGGAAACAATAGTGCAGGTGACGCCACTTGCCCAAGGACTGCGAGACATGGG
>CAXIVM010000941.1:0-24555 GCA_964035705.1 Porites rus
CATGGAAGTATCATCACGCCAGGACAAACATGTCACTTCTCCAACGGTTTAAGCAACATATATCAAAAGATCAGGTTTCTTTACTCAACAAAAAGAGCAACAAAGAAACGCCTTCATCACCTCCCAATGGTAGGGTCCCATCTGACCCGTTTCACATCTGACCGGTTCACCGTCCGGTTTGACTGTCGTCCAAGCCGCCGCGGAGTGGCACTTCTTCTCCACAGCGTTGACCTCGTCCGGCGGCATCGACACGTCCTGCGCTCCGTTCGCGACACGCACTCCGTCTGCCCGGTCGATTGCTTCGCTCGTTCGAGTAGAGGCAGGGGCGTTTTTAAATGATGTTTTTATTGTATTATATATATTTATATTATATATATGCTATACCGTCTATACACACATATATATATATTATTATATTACAGCAACCACTGTCTATACATTGTACATTATAAGGCTGTTCTTGTGGGGGGTCATGTCTCATTTTCTAGGATCCTGGGATTCTCTGCAAAGCAGAGATTGACATCCACATTGCTGACCTCTGCATTTGGGTTCCCTGCCAATGGGTCCAACATTGAAATTGTATATATAGCATCCGTAGACACGACATCACTCCATAGGCCTGCAAATATACCATGCCTGCTGGTCTTGAATGCTGTGAAACGTTGGAACTGAGAGGAAAAATCCTCAATCATAAGGAAGACCACAAACGTGAAAATTTCACCAGTGTTCAACATCTGCCGTTCGATGTGTTTTTTGACCCATCCCACTGGGTGGACTGGCCGGGTGGCCTGGCTGGGGGGCAGTTCTCCTGGTCGGTGGCACAGGATTTCCAGATATCCAGGATTGAAGGCTCCACAGGATTTCCAAGGCTCCAGGATGGTACACAATGGTACACAAACCTCTTTCTAAAGCTTTCATTGCTGTGATCTGATGGGTTCACTTCCCACGCTCCGCATGTTCCTCTGAGTGGGTTCTCCTGAAAGGAAACATGAGGAAACTCTTACACACCAATCGAAGCAGCCAAAGTCGTGTGACATAAGTCCATAGGTTTTTGGTGAGCCTCCTGCAATTATAGTTGAACATGTATTAAACAGATTCAGCCAAAGTCAACCTTCAAAAACCACAATTGAACCATGCAAAAAATCACTCACAAACTATACATACACAAAACATAATCAAAACTATTCACATGCCATCCAAACGTTGCAGTTTTCAGACCTAAAAAGACCGCAAAACGGGAGTCTCGACCGGCGCCTCCCAGGCTAAGAGCGAAGAGTCCGCTGCCTCGACCAGACAGGACTCGCCACTTTAACATCCATTGGATTGCTCGCTTAGGGACGGTTTTGCGGACATCTTCTAGACAGTTTGGAGTTGTCGTCTCGTCGTATCATCTTGTGTCTATGTTTTCTCTAACTATGTATCATAATAAATCATACGCTGCTGATTTCTGATTACTGTATACAATTGGAGGTTGTCTTGCTGTTTGGTTGCCAACCGCTAACCGTGCTGTTTGGGTTTCTTCCATCAACTGCACACACGGGCATGGCTGGTGGGAAACTATTGGCTCGGCAGCACGGGGCGAAGCCTTATGGGCCTTTAGTGGAAGCTTCATCTTGACCCAAAGGCCCTCAATACGGAAGGTGTTCAAGTATTTGCAAGGGTAAATGTCCCAACGAAGTGTTCCATGCCAAGTTATACCAAATCCAATGTTCTTGAAAAAACAACTGAATTGAACATCATAAACTTTATACATGCTTTGGTAAACATGCTTTCAGGGACCCGAATGAACTATTCATTCGACCAAACATTAGGAAACCTCAAATCTCTGCCACTAATTATATATTTGCAAACAATATCTCAACGACGCCATCCTTTGAACCACTCATTGTTCACTTCGACGTTATCATTTCGCATGCGCGAGTTAGGACTGCGGTACGCCGAGCCCCGCTGGTAGCCGTTCGTTGGAACCGAAAACGGGTGTGTAGCTCAAGCAGGGAGACCCCCAGTTCGATCCCCCTGGAAGAAGGAAACTAGACCGGTCTACCCATTGGTTGGGAGGTCCCCTTATCAAAATACACATCCAAATTGTAGGAAATCATCAGTCCGAACCCAGCGATGCATCTCCATTCAGATGTCACCGGTCCCTGCCTGGATGTCGCCCCCGTTGACGTCGATGGTGATCTGCACCTGACGGCTGATGGGAACACAATCGACCACATGTCTAATACCTTGGCACTGCATGGGGACCAACACATTTTACTGATCAGTTGGGGTGCTTGACCTGGGGTCAATGTCGGTCATGGAATGTCTGGGATAGATCAGCGCGTTGATCAACGCGTAGACGAAATCTGACGTGCTACGAAATGAATGCCATGAGCTAAGCAAAGGTCTCCTATCGGTTGCTGTCGCATGGTTTGACATTCGACAAAGGAACCGACAGGAACCGTCGACATCGGTTGTCGTCCTTCACGTCCGGACCCGCGGGTGGCGGGCACGTGGTGAAATTAAACAAGTCGAAGGCCATTACTACAAATACACACGCATCAACTATAATTATATGATATACTTCTATACCCAAACACTCCACGGGACTGACATATTTACATTGACCCTAAGTCAAGCACCCAAATCTACTAGGCGTACTTGGTACAGTACATCTGGCCACCTCCACACGCCCCGTGCCCGCCTCGTGCGGTCCCAAGGGCACCACGCTGGCCAAGACGCAGCAGTGAGCTGCATCCTGCCGAAACTCGAGCTTGGGCGAACCAGGGTCGGTGCAAAAAAGGCCAAAAGGGAAGGACACACATATTGTATTATATCATATATCATATATGGATATCATTAGATATCATAAGGATATGATAATATATGTATAATTATGAGAGAGGAGCGCTGTGAGCGTGTATTTGTCACTAAAAATTAGACCGCAGCAAGGAAGCCTGTAAGATGAAATACACATACTCACCGCGCTGTCTTCTTTGTCTGTAACGCACTATGATTCAAATTAACGAACTCTGAGTTTGGACAATCTTCTCAATATTGGTAGCGATTTTCCTCTTGGGTTGGCCAGGGGCGGGACAATAATGCAAGAAATGCCAGCCCAAAAATATGTGTTCATCCAAGCCTTACCGCTAAGGCCTCAATAAGCACCGTTTTTGGGGGTCCGTCCCTGGCCAACCCAAGAGGAAAATAAACAAATATTTGCATAAAATGATTGTAAATTAAGTTTACATTCGTCTGAAATCCTTCAAAGACCTTCAGAGAGCTGCTCTGGGTAGTCTTCAGCACTTAAGTCAATCGTGCCATCATGATCTTTGGTCATGGCTGTAGCTGGCGAAGACTTGAGCTACGAAGACCTGAAGGAGATTGTCGAGGGGCTCACATGTCGCATGATTCCACCCAATGTCACACCAGAGCTTCCTCATGGTCTTTCTGACTTGGCATCTCTCCCAAAGGATGATCTTGAAAGTTCAATCAAGCCTCTGGTCCACTGCTTCGAGATCATCTATGATCATCAGGAAGACATTGACTTCTATGCATTGGGGCGCCAGTACAAAGAAGCTTGTGACAAGCAAGATTTGCAGCTTCTGCCAGCCCCTTTTGGTTTGAAGTCTGCTGTGCCCAAAAGTCACAATGCAAACGACTATCATGAGAAACACATCTGGCCACTACACCATTGTGAAGCACATCACATTTCCTGAGAAGGTCAAGATATCCGTGCTCCGTCAGCTTGTCTATGGCACCCCTTACAGGATACCCCTTCCAGTGATACCCTTTCCAGTGGACAACCCATCCAGTTTTGTCTCCTATGCTTCTGCAATGACTTTTCCAACACCTGACAAAGTGAAGATCCTCGGCTTGGATGGTCACTTTGGGCTGCATCGTAGATTGAATGAATGGCGACGTATGGTTGTTGAGATCATGTTGGTCCACCCGAACTGTGTTGCTATCCACCATGAAACCAAGCCTGCTTCTCCTGTGCAGCTTTCCTGGACCCCTCGTAAGGAAAGCAGCAAGTTCGGATCGCACACTTCCAAATTTCTTGTAGCACAAAAGTCGATCTGCACGATTTCCAATGGAAATTGTTCAGCGTATCTGAACGTGATCTTGGCACCAAATGCTCGGTGAAGGTAACACGATTCACCAAATACATCCAAATACTCTATATACTCGTAGATATCGATACTCGTAGACGTAAACCTTCAGGAGCGACCTGGTGATCGCACCTTCATCATCATATCATCCTTCATCGTGGTTTCGAACTCAAATGGAAATCTGATGCCTGTATGATACAATCTGACCATATCTGACCCATCTTCTCGTGAATGATGTCTAACACCTGATGCCTCTCTTGTCAACCCTCACAAGAAACACTCCTTCTAGGACGTGCATGGAATTGCCACATGATCCATATTGATCCATCACCAAATTACAATAAGCTAACTGATGAATTCAACCCCCCGAAGAATGGTGCAAACAATTTCACTAACAAATCCTTATGTGATGTTGACCCCGACCCGCTTTCAGCAGCCCACTTCGACCCACTTCATCCCACGCAACGCACGCCGAAACGCCACGCCGCGCGGCAGCCGCGCCCCAACGCGGTCCCTCCTTTCGGCTCACCGGCTTCTTGGCTCCACATAAGTGCCGGATGGACCTCAGGTCGAACCCGTTTGTCAAGCACCCAAAAACCGTCGCCCCAGATGGTTCAAAAAACAGCGCCATAGTGATCAGGGCGGCGTCAAATCCGATCTGAGCAGTGTGACGATGTGTGACGATGTGTGGCTGTCCCCAAATCTGAAGCAGGGCTGAATTGCCAAAGGGCTGCATGAACTCTGATGCGCTCAATGAGTGAAGGGGTCTAAATGTGCCAAATACCTTCAGCCGTGTACGGAACCTGCTCTTAAATGACATATCATACCTACATATACCTACTGTATATACTTTGAGGCTATCATGGTCTATCTTATTTACCAGTAACAGTGGATGATGATGATTAGTAAAGGCCTAGTTCAAAAATAGTAGTAATAATATGTGATAATGGTATATATGGTGTGTGATACTGACAGTTACAGGCAATAGGACAAACCCAACACATACTCAAAGTGGACGTCCACCTCTATGACGGTGGCACCAAGCTGCCCCTGCTTGGTCCTTGCCGTTCTCGCGAAGCCGCCCAGCATGCTTCCAGTCGCGTGATGAGGAACATGCACTGCGTCTTTCTTCAGAGCCACATCGTGCAAACCAGCAGCTGCTGTCGTCTGATTTCGCCAAAACTGTCCACGGTCGCATCGCTGCGATCTCTGCAGCTGCACGCAGCTCTGCACGTGCCAACGGAATTGCTCTAGCAGGCTGGGGTTGGCACTGGTCACTCAGATTTGTCCGACTGCGCACTTGGCCTTGGACGCTGTAATTATGTATCCAGGCACGCATACCGATGGGGCGATGTCTTTCTCTTGCCTGCAGCTACCCGAACAATTCTGCCAGACCGGCAGGTGCTTAGACCTTCTGGGCTCTGAACATCATCTGTTAACTCACCTTGCATGAATTACTGTACTTTGCAGAACCTTTTTGCACTGTTGTGAAAGTCATGGGGTCGACCATGCACACCCCCACGCGAAGAAACCGAGTGACGGATCCCGCGGATCCCGCGCGGAACGCGAAGGGAGGGCAGGCACGAGTCCCGATGAAGGCCATGCGACAACCGGTCAAGGCCTGCTGTGCCGGTCAGCTACCGATCTCAGGTCTGCTGTGCTTCGCATGGGGTCGGCGTTGCTTCGCTGGTCTTGCCCTGTTGCACCTGTTGCACAAACGATTGGTCTTGCCCCCACTTGAGAGTTGTGCAAGCACTGTGGACCTGATCCATGTCCAAAGGGGACAACACATTGGAAAAGATCAAGCAGGTGGCGAAGAAAAATAGACGTCTCCACTCCACCCTTCTACACAAGGCCAGTCAGGTCGTGAAACTGTCAGATCCGATTGCAACCCTCTGAGGCAAGTGACACCAGGATATCCAGGGGCGGAGGCAAGATGTGAGCCTGGCAGCAGCGATGGTGGATCCATGGGCATTATAGTCGAGGGTCAAGTTGAAAGCAAAATAAAAATAAATATATATATATATATCATGTATACCGCCATGTTTGTTCTGAGATGTTGGAGGTGGAGCTGTGTCGAAAACCCTGAACACGAAAACGGGTGGGCTTCCTCATCAACCCAAAAACACCCAACAAATCCTCCTTGGAATTCAGCCTGGCTCCCCATTCATTCAACAGGACATTCCCACATCCGGGTTAGTCCCAACAACCAAAACAACCACTTCCACCCGTTGATTGAGGCCTTTTTGGACGCTGTTCAGAACCTTCCGCAGCTCCTGGACGTCCGCCTTCGTCCGCCTTTCGTCCGCAGCTCAGCTCGACGGCCTCGCCTCCGGGGAGGCGAACTCTAAGACGGCATCCACGCGGTTGAAGGCCCATTCTCGCTTCGAGGAGTCCTTGTTCGCCACCTGCAGTAGTGGGGCATATGGCAGACTCCGTGGGGGTTCGAACCCCCACGGAGTCTGCCAGGGCCATGAGCTTCACCTGCAGGTTTCTGCCTGAAACCACCCCAATGTATACATGGAGTGTGAGGGCAGGGATGGAGATGGATGGTCGATGTGGGATCTTATCTTAATGTTTCTGCTGCGACTCAAGGTGGGACTACTCACCAAACATTCTTTTTTGCTGGGAGACCGGGAGACTCCTATAGATAATTACTTCGCTCCTGTGACCGGAGATGTGCCTCGTAGACGACGCGGAGATGTAGGACGGAAGAGGTGGTCTTGAAGGGAGCGCTGTCCGGTCCCAAAACCTCTGACTGGGTCACCCGAGACCCATTCCTCGAGGAAGGGCCACCCCCTCTGTCACGTCCACCCCCAAGAAGGAACTCCTCCATTACCGGCCGCCACTGGGTTTCCATAGGTTTCCAGTCAAATGCTCCTGGTTTGTGGTGAAATTCCCTCAGGATCTATTGAGCGTTCACCAGGAGAGATTGATCCCAGACCGGCCTATGCCAATAGGACCCACACACTCCATCCATGGGACTGGCATGTTCACCTTATGATCCTTGTGCAACACCTTTACACCCCACCAGGGGTGGTCATCACCCGTTTGGGTCACAAACAAACAGGTGCCAAGTGGTGCAAAGCTTCGGGGCGGAGGTCGAAATCACACATCACACGGCAAGATGTGAACATCTCGCTCCGGCTGAGGCGTCCGGACATAGGTGTCATTCCTGAGGGCAGCGAGGGCGACCATTTGGCCGACGTGGCAGTGGAAGAAAGTGTTCAATTAGTAGGTTGTCCAAGGATGTCCAAGGGCACTGTGTATTAAACAAAGGTCTTTTCAAAATGTGTCAATTATGTTTAAATATGTCCAAGGTTTTCGGAGGGAGGAACCCTTTGGGCAAACGCAATGGCCTCTGAGCAATCACCTCCGATTGTGCTGCGTAGTATGGCTTAGTTCATATATTGGAAGATGCTGGGAGTGTATCTTTTCTGTTGTCATTCAGGGACTCTTCCCGGAAGCTATCCAGTAGATTGTCGACTTTAGGTCTCCAGCGGTATAGTTTCTCAAGCTGCTTCACGTCGGAATGGATCGACGCTAGTGGTCGACGCACCCATCCAATGCCCCATGTTCAAACAAAAACGATGTGCCAGTACGTGCCACTGCTCCTCAAAGAACAGGAGATTCGGAGATACGCACTTGTCATACCTTTCACTTGTCATACTGAAACCCCCAGTTCGAGGAACTGCTCATTGCTCATGCCTCAGATATTAAAATATAGTATCAGAAAGAAGCACTCTTATTTTGGGTGGAGATGGATCTTTGACCCATCAGTCTTTGATCCATTGGCATACCAAGTTGACCGATCAGGTCTGGAATCTTTCATCTTCATCCATCTGACATCATCCGACTTGGTCGTCCGCCAAGAGGCAACATGGCAATCAGCAAGTTCACCAGCAGCACATTGGAAGCCAGCGACAAGAGGTACTGTAAGAAACTCACCTGAGTCGTCTTCGGTGATTCATGCGAGAGGTCCACCTCGTCCGAACGATCTTTTGCTCTTGCGCCCACGATTTTGTGCAGGGACAAAACATCAAGAGATCTAGCTTGGGTATGCTTTGGTAGTACAATCTTTTTTTCGCAATGACACCTCTCACGGCTCAGATTTTGGACCTATGCTGCGATCCTCAGTCGACGACACATGTTTTTGGAGTCCAATGAGTCCAAATGTAAAGCCAGGTTACCACAGCTGAGAGTGGTTTTTAAGGATGCGTTGATCCTTTTAAATTTGCATGAAATTACAGTATAAGTATACAGTATTTATATAAAAGAAACAGCGACTTCTGCGCAAAAAGACCTACTGTAAACTGAGAGCTCCCACACATGTTGTTTACGTGTTTTTTTGTTTTCACCATTCAACACCGCAGGTGATGTACCACGGCCAGTCGGCAATGGGGTTTCCGGGAGTAGTTGTCAAGTAATTCTTTGTCAACGCCAATGCAAAGGGATCCCCAGCAAGACCCTCTAAGGCCCAGCTGAACCATGAGGCTACAGGACCACGGAGGTACCATTTGTCGCGTCCATGTCGCGTCCGAGTTTGTCAACTCCCAGGCTTTGTGACGAAGAGCGTCTTAAAACTGGTAAGACTTATGACTCAAACTTATGAGCCAGAAACTCCGGGAGTTCAGCCCTTGTGCCTTTTGTCCCTCCTGGGATGCAGCCCAGCCACACAAATCTTCAACGACCAGGGTAAGTTTTCCTCCGTGCCCTCCAGGTTCACATCGCCTAGAGCGGAAAACGGTACACGCCGCGGTTTACGCCGCGGTTCACATGTTGACATGACAATGTACGAGATTGTATGAGTATCTTTTTCATCTAAAACAGATCACCTCTCATGATGAGGTGTGTTAAATTTTCTTGTGACAGAAGAAGGATTGTGAACATATGCAACATGGATATTCTTGCCCATGAGTCATATGCTGCAAGTCTTCAGTTTTGGACCCATCCCAACGTGACCATCACCATCCTTCCAAGAGGCCGAAAATGGCCCAGAAGCCCCAGGTGACGCCTGGCCGGGGCCAAAGAGCCACTGTGTGACCCGCGTTTCGAGCGGGTATAGACGCGCTCTCTGCACCTGTGGGTTTTTGCGACGCTGATGGGAGCGATGGAAGCGGCTCGTTTGGCCGCAAACATCGGTTCACATCCTCAAGGGTTCCAACTACTTCCCTGCAAGGTTCGGTAAAATATTTGGAGTGGGTTTGGAGTGGTTCTTTGAGCGCATTAGCGATGACCCATTTCCGCAGGTGTCCAAGGTGATCAAGTTTCTTTTCTGGACCATTTCGACCACCTTCGCGGCAAAGTGACATCAGTGAATTTCGAGGACACCACGACCCTGGCCCTGCAAAAATGGGCCTTTGATGGGCTATGGCGGCTTTGGGCTATGGACAAATTGAATCAAATTGACTGATTTAACCAACAACCGTCTTGGACATTGTGATTTCATCCTAGAAAAGGACCATCGATCGCACCTCCCCAATTTCCTCCCAAACAAAATCAACAAACGAACCGCCAAGTCAAGGAGAGGGAGGTTCTTCTCCAGACGAAGGGAACACGCCCTGATAAGGGAGAACCTACTTCAACAAGGGCGCGGGTCGAATCCACTTATAGATCTTGTTCCAACACTAACCATTACCAACCTGTTCTTTCGATGTTTTCGGCCCATTTAAGTCATGGTCGTCTGGACTGCCAAGAAAAAAAGCACCCGCTCCCCAACGATTTCATGGGAACAAGAATTCCAGCGGGATTTCATGCTAGTTCATGCCTTCTTGTCTGGTTCCATGGTGTGCATTTCTCGGTTGTTCTGCATGTAAACCATGCCGAAATCATGGCGGTCAACCGCGTGCCCGACAGCTCGTCGCCCTCCGATGAAATCGCGCGCCGACCTTGGCTCCATCGCGCTTGGTGCGTGGGGTATAGGATGGGCGTCAAAGAGCAACTGAAGCCCAATGAGATGATGCCCAGGAGCACCAGGAATTGTGTCCTCAGCGAAGAAACAACTGCTCAGCACTCTGTTCAGCTGAACTCAGCTGCTGCTCAGCTATGTCTAGATTCTTTCACATGGTTTTTGCAGACCCAATCCTGCACTCAAGTGGTACATGATGGGACCCATCAGGCCGGCTAGCCTGTGCTCGTCAAAGATGCTCTCAGGCTATCTACGCCTCACCTGTGCATTTCTTCGTGGATATCTCAACCTCAAAACTCAAGGATAGTCAAAACCAGCCAATTGTTGCACAAGGATTTATGGAATTAGTATGTGGATTTGAGCAACATGTTCTGAGATGGATTCACTCACAATCACTCACAGTTGAAGGTTAGGTCATCATATCCTAGTATATCTCAAAGACTTGGGGGATCAACAGCATCCGCCTGGATGCGCACGCCAACACTCTGTGTGCGCACGCCAAGTGGCGTATCCTGTGCCATGCCAAAGACCGTGAAGAGCAGGGTTCCGAAGTATTCCGAGAGCTCAAAGATCTGTAGCAGTCGAACATAGCAAGGCAGCAGGTTCCTGAGTTGGCCAGGCGCCCAGGTGCTACTCAGTTGGTCGGAGAACATACCAAAACAATCGCAAAACCACCCTGAGCAGCCCAAATCCCAAAAACACCAATTTCAAACACAAAATCAGTTGCGTTACTTCTATCTTTTTGTTTGATCCCAAAGCAGTCCCACCCCAAAAGAATCTCAAAATGCACTGGTGATCGACCCGGTTGAACCGCCTCCGTTGAACTGGCTCCGTCCGCCGAGCGTCAGGGCGTGCACTGAGTTCACCGTCTGTTCAGACAAGGCCCAAGGGACCAGGCACCACCTGAAGCACCGACGACTCCCACGTCGGCGAGAGAGAAGTCCAAACCGGCGACCGCAGCGGGGGGCGAAACTCGGAGGGGCCGAGTTTAGCTCGACTCACCGAGAATTACGAGGAGGAATGGAGGGAAAAAACGATGAAACAAGGCTAAATGTGGCATGCCTGCGCAGTGTGAGGAAGCTGAGGAAGGTTACGATAGTGATGCGGATGATGTACGCAATGGTCCACAAGCGCGTCCAAACTTTTGGCCATCATCTACTGCTGTAAGTCTGTTTGGTAGGTAATTCAGGTCTAATGGAAGCGGGCAACGACCATGGTTGCATAGACAGATATAGACAAATAATGACAAATAGAGGTCTATGATGGACTATTTGAATCTGTGTGAAAACCTATCCATGCTGAGATCCGGATCTTCCGTATCAAACCAATAGTTCGAACCCGCCAATGTAGGCCGCCTTTACACGCGTCCAAAACCAAAGAGAACAGAACAAATCCTGAGAGAATATAGACAAAACATAACAAAACACTTCTTCTAGGCAAACGGGTCCTTGTTCTGCAGAACTGAAGCACTGGCCCGCTCCAGCGTGCTTTGTCTTGAAGCGTTGGGTCGACAATTTGGCGGAGCGAAGTGCTGTGCTGTGTTTTGCGAAACGCACTTCGCAACTCCGCAACGTTCACAAAATAGATCATTTTAGTCCACAATTGGCCATTCTCTAAAGGTGACCAGTTTTTAGGAAAATGCATTACTTTGCATTCACCACCTAACGCGAGCCCCACTCGAGACAAACAATGCATTCGCATTTCTGTTTCCCAGTCCATTTGCAGCTCACATGCTGTTGTCAGGTAGCGTGATGTGTCCAGCTGCTTTCAAGCCCATTGACCCAGGTTCAGCCTGGAAAGGCGTCCCCACTTTAAGTTGCCAATGAATAATTGCATCTTCCCAAAGAAGCACATCTACTAGAAAATGCTACGCGCCTCTTTGTGTTTGTGAGCATGTCTTTCTGCTCAGCACATTTCTTTTGCCGTGAGCGATCGCGAGCGCGTTCTGTTTGTACACACATGTGTTAGCGGCACATACATTTCCTGCACCAAAGTCTTCCACATCCCCTAGGAACATGGTGCAGTTTTCTCCGTTCGGAACATGGTCCTCATTCTCTTCCAACAATCACATAGTTTTTGCTGCATCGTCCAGATGCGTTGGGCTCGCGCAAATTTTCAGGCACGCTCGTTTCTTCTCTTGAGTACGTTGTTTCCCATGAGTGCATTGTTTCCCTTGAGTGCGGTTCTGCTCGTGAGCGCGTTTCTTGCCTTCAGTGCGCTTCTGGTGGTGAGTGCTTGGGTGCGTGTCAGCATGTTTCTTGTCCAATATGTGTTGGGTTTTCCTATGGGTGTGAATGCAGTTCTTGCCCTGATAACTCTTGTTGGACACGGAACACGAGTAAGCAGATCTACTCAGCTACCACATCTACAACATTGGATGTGGCATACGCTCTACTCAGACCAGCACTACTCCGGTCCCAAAACTTATGCGTGCGTTGGCCGGGAATGTCCATTTAAACATTAATTAGTATATAACATTGCTGACCAATTTGACAAAGCAAAGTCATAGTACATAAGTGGTTCTTTCTTCTTCCCCTCTGATAGACCGGCCTATGGATCCAGTATGATCTCTCCGATCTCAGATCCATGGACCGGTTCAAGATCTAGAGCCGTGGTGGAATTCGGGGAAACCTCATTGGCTCAAAACTTCTTCGTTGGGTTTGCCAAAAAGAAATCCTTAAGTCGCCTGCCCTATATAGAACAGTGCTACTGCTATTTTCACTTTTTTTCTGAGCACTCGATGTGAGCAGTCACATTCCTTTAGTACCTTTAGTGTTACATAGCGTCAAACACCCTTGAACCATGATTATTGCTCTCAACGACCCCTGAAGGAGGAGACCTACGGTACACATGTCTCACACCTCATCTTAGTCTCCTTGGTCAGTGGCCAAATGGCAGGTGCCATCCCTCTGCATCCCTCTGGCAGGCAGGCCCAATTCCCGAACCGAGGGCACCAAAGGATGAGGCCGATCAGCAAGGTAAAGATCAGAAGCACGTCCAAGCCATTCCAAATATTCATGTATTGACCTGAGTACCCACGGAGTCAAAAACAGTCTTTTGTTGGGCAGCCCAAGTATTCATTGAAGCGTCTTCTGGCCGGATTTTCCGACTCTTGGTTGTTGCTTTGTAGTCTCCCCTGGATTGGCTTGGGACCTCCTTTGTTTGGATATAGATGGATATAGTATATATATATATATATGTTGAGATAGTCCTAACTCTCGGATGACGAGTCATTCCCACAGAACTAACTTATGACTGCCTCGCCGGGTAGTCATTTTGATCCACCATGAAGAAACGCACGTTCATGGGTCATGGAGACCTTCAACGCCTAGGGAAAGAACAGCTGCGCAGCTGCCCGAGCCGTGGCTTCCTACGCCTGGAGTGAAGGACCCATAGCAAAAACATGATCGGAACATATGGGAACACTCTTTGGCAGGGGCTACGTCCATGGACAGCGATGCTTTTTGGTTGGAGTCTCTTGCAACAAATTCTGCTCGCAACTCAAAGCGTTGGCACCGGTGGAGCTCTTTCCTGTCCCTTTCTTGATCTTCCACTGCGCGTGTGTTTGTCTTGAGAAGGCCCAGTGACTCTTCAATGCCCCCAGTAATCACACATCAACGAGCCAGGCCAGGCAGGTCCATGAACTATAATCAGGAGAAGAGAAGTGTCCAAAGAATTCCATCACTCCTCATGTCTCAACTCTGACCTGGCCTAGCAGCAGCCTGCAAGGGGTCCGTCCGAGTTTGACGTCGCCGCTCTGGACCGATCCAGGCGACCAATCGATCCCTTCGCTTGGAGTTGCAACGCCTCGATGAGGCTCAACGAGATGCCCCACACGAAGAGCACCAGGCTCAGCAGCCAGGCCTGCAGCGCTGAGGCCAGCTGAGCCGCCGTGCCGGGGGCTGAAAGGGCCCGCCCGGTACGGTGGTTGTTGGCACTCTTGGCACGTAGGATTTGGCACTTGGGATCCACAGATCCGACCAAATCTACGTGCAATACGTGCTTTCTTCAGTTGCGCCTCGACATAGTGATTATGTATGACTCCATTTTGATCTTTTGGATCCATTGACTGCAAGAAACTCGACACAAAAACGAGACTCCCACAATCTCCCAGTGCCTCCTTCCAGCCATCTTCCAACCTCTCACCCTCTCATCCCGAGCACGCGCAGGCGCACCTCGTACCCGGTGGAAAAGAGGACAAAGTGTGAATAAAGAAGCACAAAGGTGACTCCTTGGGCCGGCGGCTCGCTCTCGGAGGGTGGCTTTGGATCTCGGCTCTCTGATCTCCTGTCAATTGCTTTCCAGTGTGTGGTCTCCAAATAGATAGAAAATGATAGACACACTAAATCGCCATTGCACACCGTTTCTATCTGTTTGGGATCATAAGGTCTCCCAACCACAGAAAACCAGATTCAGCTGTCCATGTCTGACATAAGAGGTTATCTAAGGTCCACATGGACGGATTGAAAAGCTTCCGAAGCAAAGGGGTCATGCCAGGACGGCATGAGTTTCATGAGGTCGATATGGGACGAAGAGCCTTGGGCCGAAAAATAACAGCCAACATGTTGTCGAAATCCGAAATTGGTAGAAACATCAAACATATCCTCAGATAGAAAGAAGAATAACGAAGAAGGCATCCCAGTTGGGGGCGAGCCATCTGTGCGGACTGTTTGGACATGATCGGACACAGAGAGTAGGATCGAAACCGGCCCATGTTCCGTCCAAGGTCACATCCCTTAAACAGATTTTAAACAGGTGCTTAAACCTTTAAAAAACTCATGAGGACAACAAATTGATATAAACGCATTGCATCAATGTTGTCGTCTTTGTGGACTAGAAACACCTGGAACACCTTCACCAAGAGCTAACATAAGCTCCCGATCGATCACAATCCATGGCCCGAAACAACGATGACGTCACAGGCAGGGCCAGTTCCACAGGGTTGGTCAATGTTCCAAAACAGACTGATCACCACAGGAACTCCTCCTTTGGATTGTGCTGGAACCCAACATCTGCTTTCGATGTTCCATTGGAGACCCTCCAAGCCTTGCTGATGCAAATTTGCCTCGCCCCATGTGCTGGGTTACCCCCACGTCCACCTCGCGCCGTGCCCCAAAAGCCCCAAAAACCGCACGCCGCATCGCGCCACGTCCACCTCGCCGCTCGCGCCGCCACGTGGCTCGAACCACCGTGCGTGAGCGCCTTGACCCTGACGATCCGCGTGGATCGGCGGCGGCGTTGAACCGTTGTTTCGCGGCGGTTTGGTGTTAATGATGCAATGGTTGAAAACCCCAATCCAAAGGACATTCCATTTTGGTTCTAGTTTTTGGTGCAGTGACGGTTGTCATGGGGGGGAGAACAGCATGTTGTATTTGGTGCGTTTTCCTGAGAACAGCAGTTTGTGGATTCACACGAGCCAAATGAAACCCTATGACTGGGGATATGAGGATGAGGGACATTTGGGCATCTATGGGCGTCCAAATTTACTGTAAAATAAGTATCACAATATTATACATAAAAGTACCTCCACCCCCTAAGATCCTGAATGATCCATCGCTCCAATTTCACCCAATGGATACCCGATTCCCATTGGGCCGGCAGAGTCTTGACGGATATTCAGCCGTCAATGTGCCGGGATTTCAGGTGACACCAGTGAGACACTTTTTTTTACATAGTAATACATTTTGCAACGTTTTGGTTGACATATAAAACATGGATTTGTTCCTTTCTTCAATCTAATGTTTCGACTTGATTCCGGCGACTGCCGGAGTGTCTTCTCGTTGACGCAAAACAACGTTTTTTGGGTTGCTATTGGGTGGGTTGATAATCCAATATACAATCATCTTTACAGGACATTGTGTATATCATAGATACGTAAGCCAAAAAGTGCAACAGCAAAACGCCCAATATATCAATTTTTACAAAAACATCACAGAACAACTGACGATATAGTATGATACTAGTAACAAGTGCAACGCGTTCGCGTTCGGACACTAGAAGGCAGCAGGGCATCGCTACCAACGGAGCAAGTGCATCGCGAAGACACGTAGCTAACCCAGACACTCCATGTATGCCGTATATGCCTACATTGACCCCTCAAACCACCCCAATGTAGGCATATATGGCATACATGGAGTGTTTGGGTAATATGATACAATGTGTATCTTTCGTGTCATTCTCCTCCCGGTCTTCCTCTTCCGTGGATCGTGAGGGGTCGTGAGGGGTCGTGCAGCCCTGTCGGTCTGTCGTTAAGCGAACGACCATGAGAGTCCGGTCTTACTGAAGAGTAGTAGTGCGTTGCATAGACGTGCATAGACGATGTCTATGTATATATATATATAAACCTGATACCAACATACAAAGGATCAACTTCAGGATGCAGTGTATACTAATACCTCTATCTTGTCCTATTCAAGGAGTCCAAGTATAAATATATATAGATTCGAGACCTGTCAACGCAAAATCCCATGAACCTTGATGTGAACATCTGCAATCTGCAGTACGTCCCGCAAAAAATCCAACTGAACTCCTAGACATGGAGTCCCACAAGAGTTCTGCTGTCTCGCACCAATTCTCACAAGTCCAGTGCCACACTTCTGCGGAACGAAGGCACGCGATCGATCCGGAGCTGGGCCTGGGGATGGAGCTCAAGTCCCTCAAACTCAGCTGGTGCCGCGAACTGCTCGGATTGAAGAGTTGCTGGAAGAGCCGCAGGAAGATCCTCAGACACGCGCGGGGGAACGCGGGGGGGCAGGAGTCTGAAGCGTCACCGAAAGCAAACGCATTCTTGAGCGGTCAGATTTGATTCAGTAAGGGGATCTTGTTACATGTGCATCCATGTTACAGGTGTTTTTGGTAAACAACGTAAATTTGTATACTGAAATACAACCACAAAACCAGTGATCAGCTGTTGACCGTCCTATTCATTCTAGCTGTACGACACGCTGCACAGAATCCTCCAGTGACTCCAGAAAGGTCTCCAAACAAGCATGGCTATGCATGGACTCACTCTAGCAAACAGTTTTTGCTGAATGAACACTTGGGCTTGGTGATATTCCTCTAGAAAGTGGGTGCGTTCCACTTCCCATCTTCGGAGAAGACACAAATCTATGACCCTCACCGTTCACCTTGGAGAAAGGAAGAACATCACCGTTCTACGGTTCTAAGCACCACCGATCGATGAATTGTTCATCAATTCCGTTCTATGAAGCATCCGTGCTCTGACAGCACCTCGTCCTCAGCCTCAGGCTGGGTCTTTTGAACGGGCCTCATGTGTCGTGCTGCAGTTCGCAGCAGTCAGTCCCAGCGCAGTTTCGTCGGCTCCAACAACATATATAAGACGACTCCAACGGGTCTCCCCAAGTCTCTGTGATGGTGATGAACTTCATGCTCATGGAGCATCTAAAACATTTGTGCGTTGAGTATGAAAAAGCGGTGCAAATCGTACGTGTGTGCTGGTTAAAACCCACCCAAACAGCCTGCCGGCGAGTATTTCTGGGCCAGCGGAGTTGGGTCTACATAACACCGGAAAGCTTCTGGATGCGTCTTCATGTCCAAGAGTCTCTGGGTAAGGTTCCATCACCTGGCGTCGGCCAGGTTTCACCATGTGTTCCTCTTCAGCATTCCAAGAAGACTCAGTTGGAGGTTTGGAAGACGACCAAATGGTTTATCCTCTCACACAGGGTTCCAATTCAGCTCGTCAAACTCATGGATGCTTCAACCTGGAATCCGCTGGAATCCTCCATGGTGAGGATTCACCCTCCACCCGTCACATTGGTCCTCAAACAAAGAAGCCACCGAATCGGCGTCACCATGCGTAACCGAATCGGCGCTCATTGGCACCGTGAAGTTGGCATAGTAACACAACCAGCTGCGGCAGGGAAGAATATCAAAGAACTCACAGGGACGCACCCCATCACCAGGTTCATCTTCCAAGATCCCAGCCAGGATCTGGTCAAACTTCATGAACATAGACTGACCTTGGGAACCTTGGGACTTTAGGTCACCTTTCATGCAACACACATCCAAACTCTCAAAGGATCCTTGTATACTATAGACTAGGAATGAACATCACAGCTGCGGCTGCTTTTTTGCCTGCTCATGTCAGCCGAGTAGCCACTGTGGCAGGTGTCTGAACATGTGGTCGAATCATATGGACACTGTGTTGATCATATTGGGAACTACGGTTTGATCATGTTTGATTCATAGTGGCATGGGGCGCCACTAGGTTTGCTTCATTTTAAGCGAAAGGATGCACATGACATACAGCACCCGAAGACTTGCATCAAAACATGGGTTAGTATTGCTTCAACGTGCATCGATCTTTTAACCTGGTCCAAACCACCCCAGCTCGCTGGTGCCCCGGTCGGTGCCTTGTTCGCCTGTCTCCGCTGATCATCTTTGTCGAACGCGAAAACGGCGAAGGGTGTGGGCGTCACCCAAAGCCTGGTGAAGGCGGGCGAAGGAGAGATCAACATGAGGAGGAGAACAGAGGGACCACCCCCACCCCCCCTGTTTTTCATCCGCGTCAATCCGCACGGCGAGGCTCACTTTAAGAGTCGTGCCACGGTGTGGTTCTGTCCCTTAAGAGTTTCTACCCCAACGAGTGTTTCTCGGGCAAAACCAAATGGACACCCGCCTTTGACCAGTGTTTGGGATTCGAACCATGAGTCTTAACAACAAAGTAGGAAGCGTTCCGGTGAGTGATGCTTTGATTGAACAATACGTGCAGTATATGATAGTATCTTACGGGTACATATATATATATTATATGTTTCAACATCTTCAACCTTGAACTCCTAACCCATCGAACCAGGGCCAATGCTTCTTCTGCAGCTGCAGGGTTTCCCCCAGCTGCACCGGATCGCTGAACCGAGGACCCGCCGCTTGGCTGAGTGTCAAAGACCCACCCGAGCCATCGGGGTCTCCCGTTTGGGGTGGTCAATGGTTACCCCGATATAATCACCTCCTGCCAGGGCCTATTCTTGCAACACCCCCAAACAGGGGGCCTGGTGGAGATTCATTGGACAAATTTCCGGAAGCTTTGATATCATGTTGAAACATGTTTGCATCTACTTCAGTGATTTCCCTGCGAGGACAAGTGCAGCATCTTGCACCTACATCTGGCACCTGCTTGAAGATAGGTGCATATGAACCTTGAGGAGTTCCGGATGTCAGTGGTAGGTCTTGTCCTGGGGCCCATCTCAGAAGTAAATGGCCATCCGCCTGTTTTCCACCTGTGATATATATATATATATAGTTATATACATATATTAAATATAATTGTGAATATATATATATACAGTATATGTTACCCCTCCCACGAAGACATTGGGGCAGTTGTCAGATACAAACAGTATCAGTACGTTTCAGTGCACAACCAAGACCAAGGTGCAAATGAGGCGGATTCTTTCCTTTCTGGTTGCTTGGGCAGCGCAAACTTATGCAATCCCCATGCCCATGAGCAGAGTTTCCCAGATGCTACCCATAAACCTTTATTTTTGTACCAGTGTTGGTACTGGGTTGAACGACTGTGTCCACAACTGCATCGAACCAACTTGTGCGCTGGCTCAATTTCATCAAACTTTTGAGGAAACGCCACGACCTGTCGACCGCCTGAGTCCCGCTGTTGACCTTTATTTTGTGGACACTTAGTGTCCAGCAAGGTTCCAGGAAGTAAGTTAGTAAGGCACTAAAATAGTAAGATTCTTGTATTTTTTAAAATGTCCAAGGACCAGAAACGAATAAATTTTTCGACCAACATTTCAAGGTTTATGGATGCTTATGGTCTTATGGTCTCCAAAATATGTTTAAATTTGATTTCTACACAAGTGCCCGGCACTGATCGTCTGCTACCGCTAGGTACCAAATACGGGTCATCTGCTACCGCAGCTTTGTTCCTACTGCTCTACGACTCCACCGGAAACACTCTTTTGTCAATCTGCAAGCTCACATGCTGTATTTACACCGCCTAAGCCTGTCCATTAAGCTGTCCATGCTTGCTGTGAGTTTCTCAATGTTTTTGGAGCTGCAACGCAAAAGATCCGAGTCAAACTTGAAACTTTACTTCGAGCGATCCCTACCCTGAAAGGCGACTTGTGCGGCTTGACATGATACTCTGATGCTTGTTCTGGCATCAAATCGGGTTTGTGCTCTGACACATCATAAATCATAAAGGCTGGGAAACGTTCTGGACTGTGTTCTGACATCTTTGTTGGCGTATGTTCTGAATGTTCTGACATTTTTCCTGTCTGATGTGTGCTGTGACATATGGGACAGCTATGAACAGCTTCAGTCCCGGTATGGGTGCTGACATGTGTTCCGACATTTGTTCTGCCACTTCCTGGCACTCTATCTGGCCAAAAAATCAGACAGTCACAGACAGTCTACCTGGCATATACTCTGAGTTCTCTGGAAAAATTGCTGGCATTCTACTTGGCAAGTACTCTGGCACTCTATCTGGGCGTGCATGCGGACATTGGCATATAATCCGACCTTCTAGCTGACATGAATTCTGACATTCTATCTGGCGAGGTCCGGCGGCACCCACTGCGATCTGGAGCTGGCCATTGTGGTCCTTCTATCTGGCCTTTGTGATCGGGAGCTGGCGGTTGAGGTCCGGCGGGGAACACTGCCAAGCGGAAGCTCGCGGTTGAGGTCCGGCGACAAACACTGCCACGCGGAACTCGCGGTTGAGGTCCAGCGGGGAACGCTGGCATCCGGAACTTGCGGTTGAGATCCGGCAGAGAACACTGCCAGCCAGAGCTGGCGGTTGAGGACGAGGCAAAGGAGGAGGCGGAGGACGAGAAGGAGGAGGAAGGCAGCTGACATAAAATCAAACAACCAGCACCGGACAGGTGGGAAAAACTTGAAAAACACATCTGACTCAAATCCAAACTTACCAACCTTTTTGTCTGTTTAGTTTGTCCCAGGAGTCCCAGGGATGTGTTTCTTTCAAGTTTGGGCATGGTGTTCTTGGGGGACCCTCAAAGATACAGCATCGCACAAAAACTCTGAGCAAACGACGGGATTCCGGGAGTCCACGGCATTCCACGGGATTGATTGCAGTTGCATGCATGCTGCATGTACCAATGGGTTCCACGGCTTCCATCGCTGAGAATTTCTCCGCGTTCACTTGGAATCCGTGGTCCGTCCACCCCTCAAGTCACCCAGCAAAACGACGCTGCGGTCCCTGGTCCGCCCGTGACCGGGGCCGTACCGAGTCACAATCCACTGCTGAGTTGTAAAAGTGCTGTGAGACAAATTCCTTGCCTGGGCACAACTTCGGAAAGTGAAGTGATCTGCGGCGCAGGACCCAGGACCCAGCCTATCTCTGAAGTCAAAACACTGGCCCTTCTGACCAACTGCAGTGGAACACATTGGAACACACCCAAATCTGCCTTCCCCCCCCCGGGCAGCTTCGGTTCACCCCAGATTGATCCGTTTCCCGACGCAGGTTCCCACCATTGCATCAAGTGAACATCACGTGTCTGGGGCGGAACCTTGCCACCTGGACTTTCAAGCCATCCATCCTTGGTCAGAAAAAAGAACTCGTGAATCCATGTGAATCCCTGACAAAGGAAGCGGCAAGCACCTGAGGTGGATCTGGATGAGTCTTTCGTCTTTCTTCCACATCCACAACTGCCCCAGATTCAGATGTAGCAGCAAACACTCCACGTGACTCTGACATACTCTGACGGAGAAGTGATGTTCTCAGCATGGTCAGCGGGTGATATTCTCCCCTCACCTGCCTCATCTCGAGACCCGCTTCCGCAGAATTTCTGCGACCAATATGAGAACACCTGGCTCCTGCTGGCTACCCGAGAAAATATCGGGCAGGCCAGCAAAATCAGCAAATGTTTGGTATAGATTGAGAGTGAGACCTCTGTTGTCTGTTGGGACCTTTCCTTCAACGGCCAACTACACACTTCCATGTTTGCGCGAGGTGATTTTCCATTTTGACAAGTTTCGACTTGTTTCTCAGTGCTTTATTATAATGTACAACCAAACCTTCAATGTACAACCAAACTGGAGGCATGCTCCCCGGTTTTCCTGCCCCCAGCCACCGAAGCTTCGCCTAAAAAGAATACCGTGGTGAGAGCATGTGGTGTTCGGTTGATCGGTTGATGTGGTGTTCGGCTCGAAACATCGCCCAGGTGCACTCCAGGTGATGTGCCAAGGAGATGAGGTGGTGGTTTCCCCAGCGCCACGAACGTCGAAAGACGTACTCCAAGGGATCCACACGATCCAATCCTCGGTGTTCCACCGAGGTCGGAGGTGGACGGTCACCGGCTGCCCCTGGTTGGTTCCGAAGAAAATGGCGTGAACATCGCCCAACTGAAAGAAATCGCGTGGACCACGTGGATGGACGGTCAAATAAGTTTAAACTGATGCGCATGTCCATCTTTGGTTGAGCCTTTAATCTTATAAATGACGCATGACTTTCAAAGTGTGCATCAAGCCGATCGAGGATCCTGTCCGGGCCCTTCTGGGAGGTCTAGAATTCGGAGGTGGTTCACCGCAACGAACGCTGGATGAGGCGAACCCAATGCCCGAATGCCCGAAGGCTTTTTTTTGCAACGCTGGCTTTGTGGGCTCTGATATTGATTCAGCTGATTCCTCCTGGGCGGTGAAAATCAGGTTTTGTCAGGAAGGAACTTCTCCAGGCTCCGATGCTCCTGGCCAAACAGCTGGGAGGTGCACCTGGCCACAAATCACCATCGCGTCATCGCGTCATGGGATGTTTGAGAAGAAGCCTTGTGTTTGAACCAGGTTCGATCCTTCGTGAAGCTGACCACTTTCTGCTCTCCTTCCAGCGAGCTGCGCCAGTGATTACTGTATCTTCTCAGCCTTTTTCGGCGCAGTGGACCTGGTGAAGCACCGAGACCTACCATGCTTGGCCAGCCTCTGGTTGTCAGACTTCTGATGTCTGCAATCCCACCCACTGGAACACTTTGATTCGAGGTGTTTGACCCACCATATCACCAAGAACATCCAAGAACCCCCTCACAACACACTGACCCGCCATCCGCTTCCCGGTCCAGGTGCCCTCCAGCAAGCGAATGGCCATCGCCTGGTGCGCAAGAACCGGACCAGCGGTGTTCGGGCACGCCCACACACCGACACCGTATGAGCGATTCTATTTGCTTTGCTGTATGTCTGTGATTGTATGTCTATGTTTGGTACGTTTTATATATCCGCCAACTTGGTGCGAATGCCATGGGGGAGCGCTAAAGAGTAGCATCTGCTTTTTCTTCACGGGTTCTTGGAGGCAGTTGGGTGTTTCGTTGGAGGGGAAGGGGTGAGAGTTTCTTGGAGTGAGAGGTTCGGCAGTGGGATGGGCAGGATTGGAAGGGGTAGCCAAGGGACTGTTCACGGGATACCTTTCCAACCATGAAAGGTAGGGATTCAATCCCTTTCAATTGATATCGGGTAGGGATTGAAGTCCTCTTGCATGATTCGTGTCCTTCAAACATATGGCTCAGTCTCCCTGCACATTACCTTTTTGACCATGGACATACCTGTTTTCTTCTACTCGATCAGTAGGGTCTCGGTCGTGCTCTATTATTTGCCAGCCTACTTACTACATTGTTTGCCAGCCTACTTACTACATTACCATACTTATCGATCCTCATTTTAGGGTGCGGCTGCTTTGTGTCAAATTCATTACTCGGCCCTCGCGCTCTCTGTCCTTGATGCAAAAGCTCTCCCTTCGCAAAGTGAGTTGGAAATGCATGAAGGAATGAAGGAGTTCCGCAGCCCTCAAACAATTCTGGTAGTGGAAAATGCGCTCACTTCCAATGATTTCATTGCATCAATAATGTTCCTTGGAAGGAAACGTCAAGAACATGTACTTGTCTCCAGCTCGGAAGATTCTTTTCTCTTCCAAGCTTCCTAAACGCACTGTGAAGACACCCGATAGTCGACCACATCCATCGCATTCCATCGCCCACTATACATCGCCGCCGCTACATCGCGGCGGTGGAAACGGGGCATGGCGAAACGGGCCGCCTCGAAGCGATTGGCGCGCTTGAAGAGACGATTGCCCACCATTGTCTCACCATAGCTCCTCCCATCACCGACGCCGCGATGCGATCGATCCGGGACGATGCGATCGATCCGGGACGATGCGATCGATCCTGGGCGATGGGAGAACAAGAGCTTGCCCGGTGTTCTTGAACTTGTTTACATGGTAGATCACACCCTCACCGCCACCGACCACCCGCTCCCCTGCAGCTGGTACAGCTCCGCTGCGTGGCGACACACGGACGCGGCCGCCAAAGCGCCATGGGCGGGGTAGTCCAGGCAAAGCCACCCTCAGGGCCGGCGGAGAACCCACCACCCGCATGGTCCCCACTATACGCCTTCGGTGTGGAGTTCTACCTCACCGGGGGTCGATCAGATGAAGCAGTCCTCATTCGCTCGAAAAGACCACGGGTGCTGCCCTTCTGTTTTCTCGCAGCTGCGGCGGTGATGTGCGAACTGGGATGTGGCATGCGGGAGGATTGCTGATATTACGGTACGGAGAATGTGATTTCGTTGGACCATTTGGAT
>CAXIVM010000942.1:0-16660 GCA_964035705.1 Porites rus
ATATCGTCATTGTCAACATCCTTATCATCATCATCATCATCATCATCATCATCAGTCATAGGATTGTCATCTCTGTCACACCAAGGTCATCGGTTTCACACCATTGTCATTGAACGACAAAAACTAAATTGGGGTGGGGAGCGGGTGTACGGTGTGCGTTTACGGAAACACTACCAGCAAAGTAGCATGTTCTGCAAATCAGGAAGGCTACTTGGCACTATGAAGGATAACACCAAAACAATCCAAAACATCTGTAGTTTGCAACCAAATGAAGTTAAAAACAATCGTTACAGTATCACATCTTATAAATTATATTAACAGCTGAACAACCTTGTGTACCACACTGATCCTTTTGTAATTCCTTAAAGAGATCTTGGAGCAACTGGACGAAGCTGTTGTTGTGATCCAAACTAAATACTGTAATTAATCTAAACTAAACATATCTAAACATTGTGTGTGATCTGTAGCGTGCTTAACTTTAGCTAGATTAGATGGATAAGCAGCCCAAGGGCCTTGGGCCCCAAGGCCAAGAGTGAGCACAGCTTGCTGATTTGGATGGGCTGAAAAGTGATGAATATACGGCTGCCCCAATCCCGCCTTGCAACAAAAAGAGTGGTGCCGTTCTCTCACTTTCACCGAAGAAGCGGGTACTTTTGTTTCGCCAGAGACCCCCCACACCGCCGCTCAGCTCGACACCGATCTGGTGCCTTGGAGGCGGTGAGATTGTTCACCAGCAACCGGACGGGAACAAAGGACCAGCCTCGGGGCATCGGCATGGCGCCTCGGTGCCTTGTTTTCATCGGACGGAAAACATGGCAGGCGCGCCATGTTAAGGTTGATGGAAAGAACACAACGCGTTATTTAGAGAACTGAGTTGCCTGGCTTCAGGCATTCGTGGAAAAAAAGGACAAGAATCATCAAATACAGTAATATCAAATATATTCAAATATCCAAAACTTCAGTGAACTTACTTGAGTATACTGGAAGCCAAAAATGTCTGGTCCGAACACGTCGGGCAGCTGGGTGGGAGACTCATGATCTGCTTTTCTGTTGCGTGGACCTCCAGCTGCACTTGATCCAAAGCCTCAAGACCTGCGCTGATGGAGAGCTGATGAACCCCAAAGCTCCGAGAAGTCGGTGATGCCGACGAGGAACCAGTCAAGAGTGGGTTCTTTTCGTTAGCCGATGGTACGGGCCGTCACAGCACCAGAAATACATGAGAAATGGTCCAGTTGTTACTGTTTTGTCGTTGATCGTCGAAAAGAGGGGCATCTTGATATTGGTTCTGCTTTGACAGAGCAGACATTGGTTCTGCTTTGACAAAGCAGACATGGCAGGCCCTATGCTTGTAGGGTGTAGTGGTGGCAACCTTCTTTGTGGCACAATGGACATCTGGAATCAAAGGACGCATGGAGACTTCCAAACTAACTTGTGTAGGCATCAAGTCACCTTCTTTCAGGGGTAGCCATGCATGGCCAGAAGAGGTCCTGTAAGATCATGGGAGCAGAATGTATATGCCGTACTAACTACTGAGACTACTGTAGTTGTTGGCTTGGCTCAGTGTAATCGTCTGCGTTCAAAGTCAAGCTCAGGATGGATAGAGGTCACCATGCTGATTGTATTCCACACCTTGCTGATTGTATTCCAGGCCATCAATAACCAAACCATCACTGTGAGTGGTGGTGCTGGACAGGTTGGCTGCGTACCTGGCCAGCAATGAACAGGCCAAGGCCCACATTTCAGGTGCTGAAACGTGTTTCAAGAAAACATGAAACCTCTGCCAACCGGTTTGAAAGAGCGTGTGAATTCCATGCGATTTTGGAGTGATGGAAGGTGGAGCACTTCTCACAAAGAAACTTTGCCTTCCTCTTGAGATCACAAACCACCTGGCAAATCTGGCAAGGCTGCATGTCAGCTACTAGTAACAAGTGCATCGCTACTAGTAACAAGTGCCTTACTAGTAGAAACAAGAAGCTATTGGAAACAAGTGCCTGACTAGTAGAAACAAGTGCCTGGTGTTTGTCACACCATTGGATCGGATGAATCAGGGTGTTTGTGCCGTTGGTGCCTCACGCACATCGAAAGGTTGAACAGTTGAAAGCGGCCGTTCAGTCGTTCAGTGCAGCCACAGCGCACGGAACTGCGCCGTCACTAGCAGTAACGGAGATGTCGATCCTCGCCGCCTCGCCTTTGGGTCGTTGTTGTCCTCACAAACATGCAAACCACCGTGCTTTTCCGCCGCCTGGAAGGGTGGCGCGGCCATTGGATGCCCAAAATGAGGAGCTTCAATTACACTAAGTAGGGATCCATAGGTACAATATCCTTAGAACACCAATTAAGTACGATTAAATCAAACATGTGATGCTTTTTAGCACTGACCCGACCCTTGCTTCCTTTGCTGTCATTCTACAGGAACTGACAACTGTTGCCACACATGAGCATTGTAAGAGTAGCCAGGTTCCATGAGCCTTGTAAGAGTAGCATGATGACAAGTTCTTTGGCAAGCACGCATCATACCTGAGTGTTCTGCGCTGCACCTACTGGCTGGGCTTTCATTGATGTTCCTGTAAGAAATAAGGCATTGACTTTAGGCAATATAAATATACTGTAAATCAAACCGTTTGCCAATGGTTCCTGTTGAAATCGCCTCATTAGCGGTCTGGCTTCATTGACTTCATTGCTAACCATCTGTGGTGATACTGTATTAGACTATATACAGCGCCAGAGAGCACCTCATGAAACAATGTTTATCTGGCTCAGCATCAAGGGGTGAGTGAACAATTCGGAGGTTGCAAACGCAAGCGCCAAGAGCCGTGTCTTGCCAAGGCACTCTTTCATGAAGGCTACTGCATAAGCTGAGGAACTGTCGTAGACCAGCTGCAGCCTCAGGGGGTTGTGAAGCAGTGAAGCAAAACTCAGTTCACATCAGCTCACACATTTCCGCACAACAAACTATTCAGGGGAAGCACCCTGGAAAGCTAAAGTCAGAAGCTTAGCTTGGTCTGCAGTGCGTGTGGCAAAGAGCTTGGGTACTTCACGAAATTTTGCACTACGAGCTGAGCACTCTGACCACTGTCCTCCGACCGATACATTCACCAAGGGCTGCAAGACCTAGGAGAGAACAACTGCAACCTCCACAATGCTGAACATGCGTAGGAGGGCAAACGGGCATCTTTTAAAGACCGGGGGGGGTAAGGCCTCTAGTAGAGGTAGTGAGGTGGGAAGTAGCTAGAGGTAGGGAGCTATTAGCTAGGGAGTCGCTAGTACCTATAAGTAAGCTACTAGGAACTGGACGCAGGATAGCGCACGCTAATGATTTGGTTTCTAGATTTCTAGGGAAACTGAACCTGGACATTGCACAACATCTTTCTCCGAGGAATTGACATTCCACACGCACATATATATATATATATAAGTGGATGCGTCAGCGAGCCTGCACATGATGACTTGATTCGGCTGAACACAGCGGGGAACTCCGGTCGTGCGACGGGTAATTTGCTTTGTGGTCCAGCCTCGCTGTAGGAGACTTCGAGAAACTTCTCGGGTTGCCACCTTTGGTGCAAGTGGCTCCTTGCATCCTTCTGCCTTCTACATCCTAATTCTGAATTGATTTGAATGTAGCTCAGGACACTCAATTAGAAACCTACAATATCATACAATATCCTACAGTATTCTTTCAATAGTAGTCCAGTGCCTTTGCCCCTCTCTTTACAGTGTCCAACTAGGGAACTGGCGGAGAAGCATCTGTCTTTTCCGCAAAGGTCACCACTACCTCTGCCTCAGCATCGAGGCTGACGGGACACAGCTGCTGGCAAAGGCCTTGAGGAATTATCTTTACCTATGTGATCATATGAGCCAGCTGCTGGCTGGCTGCCATGGTCTCAGGCCAAACAGTAGATCCGTATAATTGAATGTTATATATAGATCAGCTGTCATCTGAGACATCTGGGATAATGTACGTCTGAAAGTTCACTCCTACGAATGAATGGGCCGCAAATACTATCGCCATATGGATACATGACTTGATTTTGACTGACACACTTTCTTGGCTCGACACGTTTTGGCTGGTGGCTGACCTGCGCAAAAACAACGTACATGTCGTTATGATGACATGAGAAGTAGCACGCATAATTGATGTATGCATGCTGCATGTGCGTCAAGAACATTGCAAACTCATCGTAGTGAAGAACCCCAAAGGTGCCAACAGCACCGCCCATTGGCAGTCAGGGACTACACGTGGTTTGATGATGTCGATGCGGACTCCTGGGGCAAAAAAACCGACGAGCACCCTGTGGTGTGTAGTAGCCACTGTGACTCTGCGAACATGGGGGCTGGACCCACCTTGTCTGCCAGAGTTCCAAAATGAACAGGCTCTGCCACAGGTGCAGCCTGCAGCGTCAGTGAGCAAGCCAGCACTGCCTAAACTTAAACCAAACACCTGAAGAAATCTCAGAAATCACGCAGTTTCGAGTGCCACAGTCAAAATCAAAGCTGTTTGATTGACTGCAGTGTTTTCAACTGCTGCTGGAGAATTACGGTTGTTTTGCTGCCGCTGCTGCTGCTGTTGATCGTGTGCTGACGTGAAACTGATACCTTCATCGTGTGCCGACCGACCAATGACTCCTCCGCCATGTGCTCGATCGGATGCTTGCTTGCACAAATGCACACAGCATCATCTGCGAATGCTCAACCACAAACAGCCTTCTGGTTTTGAAGGCGTCTGACTCCTTGTCGGTTAAGACTGCTACATGGACATAAACTAGCCGCAACCCTGCCTGGAGCGACAGAAGGAAGCCATGAGCACAGACTCATCTCACAAGATGTGCGTGAGCTTACATTGCCAAACTTTGAATAAAGGGCCTTTGGCTGAGCAAAAGTTCAGGGTTCAACCCTGAAGACAGGAGTCCTTCGAACCTTAAAACGAAGGTTTTGGTGTCCATGTGTTATATAGGCTCTAGATTCTGGGCTTCCGGGATGAGTGTTCATGTCAACGGGATCCGAACAGCTCATGCATCATTCTGTCAGCCGACATTCTGCATGTGCCCTACTTATGTTGCAGCTTTGCCACACAAACATGCTTCCAACCTGTGAAGCTTGAGAAGGGCAGCATCCGCCCGTGTGTTGTGCGCGATGTGCCCGTTACATGTTCAATATCCAAGCAGCACTTTCAGTTTCTGAGAAGTAAACATGCCTTATCCAAACTTATCCAAGGTAACCCTTTGCATGCAAAAACAAACTCGTACAGCATGGTTTTGACCTTGTGCCCGTCCTGCTGTGGAAGCGTAGATGTCTGTCAATGACAAATGCAAACAGCGCTCATGTCGTCTGCTACCCATGCCACTGATGTGGACAGCAGGCCTGGACGAAACCTGTAACCTTTACTGCCTTTCCCCTTTTCATCGTGTATACAGTGGTTCACAGAGGAATTGCAAAGAATTGCAGAGACATCATGTCAACATTGATGTCCACCCTCCAATGTGAAGGAGAGGGGGATGCGCCAGATTTGCCTCAGTTTGTCAGTTGCGTGCCCTATTCGGCACTACAAGTATCAACTCCATTCAACTCTCATCCTTCTGAAGTTGACAACTCTGGGCACGTCGATGCCTCGCATCGGTCCTTCTTTTTGGCCGTCGTCCTGCTCTCCCCAGGAGTCTCCACGGTCTGCAGACCAATTAAGGAGAGAATTGAAAAAACTGCGGTTGATCCGATGCTTGGTGGGTCTGGACCATGTGTTGGACCACCTCGCATGCTAGAACCAATTCATCGATGTAGAACCAACCGGAGACAGCTAGCCCCGTAGCTGTAGCAGAGTTGCCGCACAAACCATCCAAATGGGCGAACCGTACAGTTTCACCTCTATGAAAAATGGTATGAAAACTTTCAGTTGATGACAAAAAGGAAACAAAGCAACCCGGCGACATGGTGCGACAACTCCGCTGATGACTCTCTCCTCTCCGGATGACTTCTCCAATCCCATTGTTCCCAAGTGGCCAGGCAACACCACAAGAGGGCTTGGCTATGCATCCTGCCTATCCCCAAGACGCTATGAAAGGCAACCCAACTGCCTGGCTCATCCTGGCTCCCCTTCGCCACATGCGAATGACTGCCGGAGCTACACAGTCCATCAATTCAAGAATATTAGGGTATCAATGTAGAAAAAACGTGAAAAACTGTATATATACTGTATTTAGAAATATCTTGCTCTTTGCCCTAGCTTGTTTCCCGGAAAGGGATGAGAGTTGGGCTGCACATAAATTGAAGCTATTGGTCCAGCCATGCATTCTGCATGCTTGGACTGCACATCATTTTCCAGTGCATCAGCTACTGATGATCAAGCAGATCCTCTCAACAAACAAATAGTTTCTCTTCTTGCGCGATCCAAAGCCTCCAGCAACATTGCAGGGCCCTTCCCTGCAACTGCTGCTCAAACCCCAGGCATAGATCGGCTGGCAGGTGAGGCTTTGATGCTTTCAGGCTCAAGCTTCAACCAGCTCGAATCAGCTCGGGAAGCGAGCAGGCTCTAATAGCCTGCCATGCCACTGATCTGTTTGTCTCCCAATGCGGAGAGTGTCTAGGAGCAAGGACGCTACTAGGGCGCTCCTGGTCTTACTAGTAGCAAGTAACAAAGGGCATCGCTACTAGGAGCAAGGACGCTGCTACGGGAGAGGAACAACAGGTAGGGGTTATAAGTAAGAATAATTCATCAACCTGTGCTACGAGTAAGTTGTTGGGTTGCCTTGTAGCTGTTCCTTGACTCTGGCTGTCCCCGAGCCTCAAATATCGAATGGGGCGGAGTTTGTTCGAGCGGCCTCAATGAATCATGAGCCACTGTCATGGAGGTTGAGGCATTGCCATCGCAACGGCAAGCCAATGGCCAATGGTGCATCTTCGGATCTGGCATGCCTATGTGAATGACCAGTGACCAGTGTAGGAGAAGCCCCCTATCCCATCAATGCTCCCTATAGAACAAGGTCCGAACATTCCTTTCATTGGACGAAAGCACGCAATGATCCGGAATGTTATACAACTTGTAGCATTGATAACCTTTAATAGCATGGCTACTGCTGCCTGCAAAGATCTCTCAAGTCGCTGCCTGCTACCTGTACTGCTGGGCTCCAATGCTGGCACTGCGACGATCCGTGAAGGTGCTGCAGGCGACCGAGGAGGCAAAGCTTTCAGGACCTTCAAGAGATTTGCAAGCACCCTTTGCAGATTACCTTTTGTGAAAAGCCTTACTGTAAAACTTGAAGCGTTAGAACTTGGTATGAGTAGTTTAAGATGTTCCAGCGTCATTTCTGCCGAACAATTGTTCAGAGAAGATTTGTTGTTGGCCATGCCTGCCTGAGGCCACAAAGTACTTGCAGAAACCATCTTCTTCAAGAAGGTCTTCTTCGACTCCTTACATACCGCACAAGGTGAGGTGCAAAATATATCATGGTGAGACTCTTGCGCTTTCCATGGCAGGCGAATTCAACAACATATTGATTCATGGCAAAGGAGGGTGGCTCTGCCTGCAAACAATATGTTAACATGGCAAAACGGGCCAACCATCAGTCCTCTGGTTTTGTATCTATCTTTGCCGACACCTGGAGAAATGATGAGCTGCTGAAGTGGACATCTGTGCACATCCGATCCACGGAGCGGGGACTAAGAACGCCTCCAACCTAATAGCAAAAGGAACCTAATAGCGATGGCCTCCAACCTACAGTAATAGCGATGGCCTCCACCCTAGAAGCGATGGCCTCCATATTGTGTATGGCATGTAAAATGAGGTGCAAGGCAGAACTGGTGCTATTGGCACGACTCGACTGGCTGGCACTGCTGGCACTTGGTGGTGAACGATATCTGGTGCAAAAGTTGGAAGTGCCCCACCTGCGTGTCTGGCACCTTCTCCGCCAGGGGACGGCGCTCTGCAGGCGTGGCCTTTCGGCAAAACCCGAACTTTGGGACCTCGTCTTCAAGACTCTTGTAAACATGTGTAAACCGGTAGGCACTGCTTTCAATCGTCCCCTTTTTCATCAAGGCCAAAGGTGTTTTAATAAGACAACATCATTGACATCAAAGGCTTTGCATTGAATCCTACGTTTTCTGCCAGGTGCAACATGAAGCGACTTTGATGGAGACTTCAGCCAAAGAGGTTGGTCATGAGTATGTGTTCATGCAGAGAAGGTTTTGCACACTATACGTATTGCAGTACACCTTTTGAAAAACATATTACGATCAACAAATAGCAAGCAGCTTGCTTACTTCAAGCACCTCTTTTACATGTTTACAAATAGGAAGGATTCGGAAGGAGTGAACATCCCTCCAAGCTATGTTGAATCGGTGTCTGCATCTTCCACTTCCTGATTCCTTTCCCTTCAGTATCTTCAGTGTTCAACAAGCCCAGTGCACGACCGGCAGAATTGACCTCCACAGCATCGGCCAAAGCTCGGAGCACTTGAACCTGAGCTCGGCTGAAGCAAAAGGTAAAGCGTGGACAAGATGGAATATTATGGAATATCCAAATACTTGTGATGGTGGAGACTGCCCTTCTGGCAGTGTCAACGGCCGTAGTGGTGAGACTTAAATTCTGTTCAACGTTCAACTGTCTGATTGGTTGGGAGTGATACTAAGCGTCAGGGATTCACCCTCACGAGGTAGGAAGACAGCAAGCAACGCTCCTTGTGCCATAGTGCGTGCAGGCGTAATGACTTTCTTTTGCTCGTCTTGGAGCGCTGGGAGCCCTGCAATTGTGCCCAACCCACCAGGGTGTCGAGATCTACATGTTGTAACCTCATGCACTTCGGGACTGACAAAACGTAGACCCGTCAACCGTTGTGTTCAAGGAAAACTACAATCCGAAGAACAAAAATTACATATACGTCGACGTCTACAGTGTAGTGTCTCCAGTTAGCTCTCCAGTCTATTTCTAGAAGGCTTCGTTGGGTCTCTTTCTGCCGTTCCCCCTGAGGACAATTAGCAATAGGCAACAAAATGCAATAATAGGCAATAGGCACTCGCGCTATACTATATATATATAGATTTATGTGCGTGTGTGTGTGTGTGTGTGGGTGGGTGTTCATATGTTCAAACTGAATTGTCCTTGTCTCGGCTACCAAGCATCAGCCAGATCAACATGGACAATCCACGACACTTTCCCCCGCCTCCCGCTTCTCAACGCGATCAGAGACACCTCAAAGGCAAACCCACGTGGATGTATGTGGATCACATAAACCCTGCTGGGCTGCTTGGGCTTCGAAAAGAGACCAATTGTCCAAACAGAATATGCTGCTTGGTCCAGGTATATATATATTATATATATATATTACATACATATACATCCAATTCTAAACATAGCGACATGATCACATCCTCTTTTTTGCAAGTGATTCGAGTAGCATTGTTTCAAGCTGACATGGGGGCAAGTAAAGCTACTCGCCTTCCAGTAAACAAACACATTGATTTGTTGCTGCTGAGCAGCTTTGCCCAACATCCCTAACTAACTCTATATCGACCTCGCAAATTATGTGGCAGCACTAGACTAAGTTCAAGTTCAAGGTTCTTTCAACCGGATAGGACCATGTAAAAAAGCTGAAAGTGACGTACACAATCAAAAGTAGTGTCACTCAATGTCACTCATGCATTCTGTTTGGGCGATGTTGGGGGGCCTGATAATTGAAGGGTAAGGGCTTCTTGCTTTGGCTTTAGAATGTATATGTGCAAGCTTGCAGTCTTTGTAAATGAGGCATCATTGCTTCACTTCAACTGCTTTGTGGCAAAGCAGTTCTGGCGTTGGGCACAAAGAACTAGCGCAGCTGAACAAAATTAAAGAAACAGGAAACAAAAGAATCAAAAAGAAATCAAAGGAAATCAACCCAAGAGTTCTACGCACTTGTAACATGTTGGGACCGTTTTGGTCCGTGAAGCTGAAACTGTCGACGTTCACTCACTGGGCGTTCCGGCAATTGGCCTTTCGAGCCAAATCATGCCATCGATCCTGCAAAGGTCAATTGCTTTGTTTCAGCTTCCTAGATGAGCCCCATCCAACCAAGGGTTTACTGAGTCTACTGGCTTTTCAGTCTTGAATGGCTTTGAGTCACACTCCAGAGACATGAAAGCTTATCATGCTCACTGAATACAAGAGGTTTGGTAATGGAATGTAATGGAAAATCTACAGGAGAATCGTACAATGAGGCCAGCTCTGTATCATCACCCACTGAGGAGCAAGGACGCTACTAGGGGCTCCTGGCCTTTCTGCTAGGAGCAATGACGCTACTAGAGGCTCTTGGCATCGCTACTAGGAACAAAAAGCTACTAGTAGCTCCACTGAGTGCCCGGAACCCCTTCCCCCTGGAACCCTGAACTTGGGTGGCGCACCCTAGGATTTGTGCCCTCTGTGAGGACAGCGTCGCAAAGACCTGGCATCATCAGCTGCACTTCGGCCGTTGGAAGACACGAAAAAGGCGAGTGAACTCCATGGTGAGCGGAATGAACTACTTGAAGCACTGAAGAGGTTCAAGGCGCCTGAGAAAAGTCTCAGGTGCATGAAGATGTTGTACTGCAACTGCGGGCCTGAAAAGCTAAGACTTTGGTGATTGAGAGATCGACCAAAGGCATCGTGCAAGTGCACAGCCAGCAAGCATTCTTCCGGTCCTATCTTTTTGCCTCTGCCATGCTTTGGTGGAATGCATGTCTCGTTGCATAATGCATACAGTGTGCATGCCTCCGCACAGTCAAAGCGATAAACATCATCTAGACTTCCGAACTACGTCCGAACATCCATCCGGTGAGATTTATTCAGCAGAGAAAGACAAAGACAAATCTCAGCTGCCTTTATGTGTCGACAGTGTTATGATGTGTTATGGGCCCCTGCGTTTGGACATTCTGTTGATGTTGATTGATGTTGAGTTGGGCAGAGGGCAATGATGTTTGGTTGGATCATCAACGTCAACAGATCTTCGTTTCATGAATGTCGTGTTCGTCTTCGTTTCATGCACTTCATGTTCATCTTTGTTTCATGAACATGTGATTTTTTGCAAAGGAACGCGTGATCCTGGTTTGAACGTCATCTTTGTTTCATGAAGTGCATTGTTCATCTTTGCCGTGCTCAAAAGCTGGTATGCCGTTGTGGCCAAAACGCCGAAAATGTGTGGACCCCCTCAATAGGCTTGACCAGTCGGAAGGAAAAAAGACATATATTTTAAAATATCATAAGATCAGTATTTATATATGCAACCCCGAAACCCCGAAATGCCCATGTTCATCAAAGGCAATGCAAATGTGCAAGAACGGGGCCCACACCGTTGACACCATGTTCGGTCGGTATTTGTTGGTCGGGCTGGGTCCCAACAACCGATCCGCCCAAGCGACACCGCCGGATCAACACTGCGTCCAAGGCACTCCCGAAGTGGATGACTTCGACCCAAAGCTTGCCGCAAGCCGCCTAGACGCTTGCGGACCGAGGAAGCAAATGCCATTGGGCCAGCAACTATCAATCATCAATCCTAGCAAATTGTATGTGTGCAGCTATGTGAGACTACAGATCTTCAAACGGACAATATCAACCATGTACAGTACAGGACCAGCAACCTTGACCAACGACACCCAGACCCAACAAATCCCACTTGTCTGTGAGGGCAGCAGCTTACAGCCACAGCACATTTTTCTCATCATCTGGCAGTGTAAAGCATCGACATCTTTCCACCCCGTGAATTGGGTAAGGGGCTGCCTTCAATCAATGACCCATGAAGAGCGTTCTGAATAACTTTCCAGTTGTTCTCAGAAACCTTGCCATCCAAGCTGCGGGAGGCATCCGTAGAGTCAGCCACCAGTGTCTTGATTTCTTCTTCGCTCATCCATCTGGCATCGCTCAACTCTGCTGGGTCGATGCGAATGGACTCATTCTTGGCTTTGAGCTTTACAAGGACGTAGAGATCGTCTTGTCGAAGCGGTAGCCGTGGGAGTGTCGTAGGCTCACCAAACCCACAAGATCTCCAGTGATCCCAGTTTCCTCTTGCACCTCTCGCAGAACCGTCTCTGCAAAATCCTCGCCTGGGTCGGCCAAACCACCTGGCAACTTCCAGCTACCTTGAAATTGAGGCAGTGGTGAGACCTTCTCTTGGACCATTAACACTTCACCTTGGCTGTTCAACACAACACCTCCAACCCCGACCTGAGTAAACCCATACTTGGGCAAAGGGCTTGGTGAACTCTCCAGCCACTGTGTGAGCATCGCATATTCCTCTCGGGCATGGTGAAAGCGGAAGCCCTGTGCCACGGCCGGACCCACACAAGCTGCTGCCTCAGTGGGAATCTTTAGCCAAAGGCCCCTCTTTCCTGCCTCCTTCCACTCCTTGATACCTTGCCGCAGTTCAGCACCAAAAATTCCAACTGGCCCTGGGCGGGCAAGGAGCTCCACTCCACCATAACGATCCTCTCTGGCGACTAGTAGGCGGTCTTCCGGCTCCTGGCAGGTTTCTTGTCCTTTGGCCTCATTGACACATTCTGCGAGCAAATCGAGAGCCCAATTTGGCAAAGCCCCACATGTTGGCTTCTCGATCATTGTGGCTGGACTCCACAAATACTCCGCGCTCCACTGGCCCGGACACAAAAATCGCCGTGAATCCCTTGGAGATCTCCGGGAAAGTGAAGCTAGGTCCACATGCGCCGCTCTCGCAAAGACACCACGTGGCACCTACCTCTCGGCGTTTGAGCTTTGCAATGGTTTGTGTCCAGGTCCTCTTGGACTCCTTGTAGGCTTCGCCGTTGGCTGGTCTTGGCGCCGAAAGCGTTTCGGGCCCTAAGACCGCCCAAGCCTTTTGCTTGCTATAAGTAACAGCACCACAAGTAGTAAAGGCAGAGGCTCCAGGAGCAGCTTGAAGAGCTGCTTGGACCAGGCCAGCTGTGGTGCTCTCAAAGACGCAAACACTTTGTGCTGCAGCTTTCAAGGCTGTTGCTGCTTCCTGGCCGAGCTCGGTGAGAGGCAGCCGCTCTGAGGAGTTCAGCACGGCTGTGCGGAAAAGGTTCGGATGCATGGGCGAATCCCGAAGCGAACGGTGCACCGAAACGTACGGCGCACGAAAATGAGAAAAAAGGCTGCAGCAGAAAGGTTCCAAAGAAAATGCTTTTATCTCAGTTCCTCAAGTACAGGAACTATTGCGAAAGATTGGCACTGCGACTACTTTTAAAAGGCTGCGAAAGATGGGCACGCCTGAAAAATATGATTGCATCTGTAAATGAAGAACCATTTGGCAAGAGCGCTCCATACCTGCAACAGGACAGGAAAAAACAAACATGAACCAAATTCTTGTCCCCTTTTCGGCACTTTGACAACAAATGCTTCAAAGTCAAAAGAGAAGCGCTGAAGTCGGGTGTTTGACAACATTGCATTCAATTCACGTTTCCCAAGACTGAAGTTGACGGTCCTAGCATCAAAGCATATCCCTCTTTGAATGTTGCGCAAAAGTCGAAAGCTAGAGAACTGCTTGCCATATCCAATAGGGATATATACGTAGTTAGTGATAAAAAGTGACTAGTGAAATGACACCGCACCTGTTGAGACAAGGTAAGTCTAGGGATGTTCGTTGTCTGCCAATATGATGGATAGTGGTCAAGTGGTCAAGGTCATCTTGTCATTCGCTCCTGTGGCTTCACCAGTGGCAGGAAACGCTCAGGCGCCAAACGCGAAAGAGCCTCACAGCGGGCTTTCATTCATTTCTTGCCTTGGACCCTCTCGTTCATAGAAATCCATGTGTTTTGGATGCGGATGTGTGTAGTACGTTGATGCTGTTCATGCTTCAGATCTGTTGAAGTTCCTTCCCTTGTTGACCAGCAAACTCATGAGGTCGCAAGCACAAATGACTTATATAACAGTCCAGGCAAGTTGCTGGGCTTACCCAATCTCCAAGGACCCTGCAGACAAAATCTGAACCACTTCCACCCTCAAAGCCCCGAGGGGTTCCTGAACCACGTACCTGTGGCTTGGAAGAAATGCTGGAGACATTGAGGAAAGCAGCGAAACAACTTGTACCCAAATCTTGCACTGAAACAAAGTGAAAACCCTCCTGTCGAAACAAAACAATGCTATTAAGCAAAAACATAGCGGTTGGGAGCCAAGAGAGGCCTCAGACCTCTGAAAACATTAAACAGGGGGGTCACCAGCCCATTTTAGAATAAAACAATTGGGTTCAACGCTGAAACGTGGCTGAAAATGCAATAATCTGATTATATAAGTTATTGGTAGATACAGGAGTGGGTTACTTGAGGAAACGGAAATGTCAAATCCCAAAACAAAGAATTAGTTGTTGAATGCTAGACGGTGGTATCCACCCCAAGGTCTTCTTCACCCTGACCCCGACCATAAACACCCCCAAACACCGAAGAATCATGGGCAGGTTCTTTGGTGGGTTGGCTGGCTGTGACATGGTGTTTTGCCACGGGGCTGCTCGTGGGGGTGATGATGTCTAAAGAACCTGCATTTTTGTAGAGGGTTGCGGTTGGGGAGTCTTTGGTTTTACCGAGAGTCCCACTGGGACCAAACATGGGTGATGATTTCGCGACCACCTGCACTTTGTGGAGGGCTGAAATTTGAGGGCTTTGGTTTGAAGGATGCGTTCCACTGAGATAGAAAGTCAACAACCCCAACCGAAACCACAAAAAAAAATCCGACCCATACCATACCATATATGTAAAACGGTTGATGTGAATTTCCTTGTACAACTTTCTGGCTGGGCTGGATGGTTCTTGGAGGAGCTGATTTGGTGCCATGCACCAATTATAGGTAAAAGATCTGCAACCCCCAATCTCCAACCACGACATGATTTGCATAGACTTCACGAGAATGAATCTTAATTGTTTCAATTTGTTTGACACGTCCTTCCTTAATTTTCTCTCCGCAAGGGATAATCAAGAGTTGATCGGTATTGACAGTAAATCGAAAATAACATCGATAGGCGCCAAGGTTCCTGGTCCTTAGTTTTGAAAAACATGTTCTATGTCAAACATGTTCTCCAGCATTTTGTTTAATTTTAACATACTTTCAGTGGAATCAAGGGTCCATAAACATGTTTGCATAGACTCAATCTAAATATCAAACCGCCTATGAAAACAAAAAACACTAGCGTACTACGCTTCGAGCCTACGACGCTAACCGGGGCCCGGCTTAGCTACCTAGGCACAACACTGTGTTCATGGGGTGGAGACGGTGGGCATAATGTATACGCTTACGCGCAGCCGTTCACACACGGCTGCCATCATGCAGCATACCGAACTTCATCTTTCGTTGTGTCTTGTTGACTTGTTGCCCCACTTCAGAATGGATGTGTCCAACGCCCGCTGAACATATATCTGACAATCTGACTAATCTGTTGATAGATCCAGCAGGGAACCACTTGAGGAAAATGAAATCTGATGTTAGACAATGGTAGCCCCCTCTTCCTCCTGACCCTGACAACCCATACACTGCAACATCATAGCAGGTTCTTTGGTGGGCTGGCAGGCAATGACATAGTGTTTGTGTGAGGCGGTTTCTGCTGTACGAGTGGTGACTTCTCAGCCACCTGTGTATTCTTTTGGTAGACTGTGGTTTGGGGGCCTTGGTTAGAAGAAGGGCTCCGCCAGGATAAAACGTCAACAGCCCTGATCAAAACAATTAAAGACAGTCTTTGAACATGTTTCACATGAATTCCTTTCTAAAACTTTCTGGCTGGGCTGGATGGCTCCGCGCATCTACCTTGTCAAGCAGCGCACAAAAAGGATTGCAAACACTTCATTGCTCTTCCGTGTGAAACATTACTAGAAGCTGTTGTCATCCTGTTGTCATGCTCATGTCTTGCTAGGCCTTTCTCTGCTTAGTTTGGAGAACACTGACATAGGCTACGGCACGCCCCTATATATTGTGGAATCAGTCCCTGGCTAAATGTGGGCAGTGGTCCACAAAACAGGCTTTCACGTTCACCAATGTTTTCGCGAAACTTTTGCTTAAACATGTCGCGTCATTAGTGGTTTCAGCCTGTAGGGATTCTGCATGGTAAGTGTGAGCCATGCAATGTGCAAAGGAATATATACTGTATATATTACATCTTATATATAGTAACTTTGTGTGTGTGTTCAAAGCTCCTCCTGAGTGAAGGAAGTACAAAGTAAATAGTCTTAACATACTGTCGAGTAAGATAGTACAGTATCTTGCGTGGATCTTTCGCGGAAAAAACATGACTTCCGCGAACTCGAAAACATATACATTAAAGTTTTCGCGAGCAACATAAAGAGGCTCTTGATGACATAGGCCTTAACTTATGTCGACCGTTCAATCAACTACCAGACTATCTCTTCGGAAGTTTTGCAAAGGATAATCCAGAATAGGCAGATTCCTATATTGACAGCCCACATCGAAATAAAGTCAATCGGTTCTAAGGTCTTAGATTTGAAAAAATACAACCTTCTCCGGCATTTTCCGTATATACAAAAAATAGACTCGGCGAAGCCAAGGATTGAAACATGCTTACATAGACTTTAAGTGTAAAAAAAATACGAAAACAACCAACTAATACTAATACCAACTAGAAAAAGGCGCTAACATAAAACTTTGTGTTAGGATGTCAAATGGCTATCTAAAACTGTGCCACCCTCTATCTTCTCCTAGTCGCTGGTCCGCAAGTAAGATTTCCTTCCCAAAGCACAA
>CAXIVM010000944.1:0-27524 GCA_964035705.1 Porites rus
ACTTCGAACAACTTGGTACACTTCTCAACCTGTGCACCTTCTTCAAACTTCTACAGCTAGGTACACTTCTCGATTTCATGTACCAGCACTGTGAATCCTTCAGAAGCAAGAGTGAACAGGCTCATCTAAGAATAGATTGAAGGGTCAGAATGTCTAGCTTGGCACATCATGACCACATCATGGACAATTTTGGAAGGCGCCATTGATGGTTCAGAAACCAAGAGCCAAGATGAGCCAAGAATGGGTATGTGCAACGGCCTTGTGCCGATGTTGACACCTACTCATCAGTACTCATCTTTACGACATGTTAATTTGCTCAGATAGAGAAGCTAGATCGACTAGATATAGGTACTTCGTCGTGAGAATCTCACTGACAAGGGAACTTGAAAAGAGCACAGTGGCTATGGCTACATGACCTACTTAAGTACATCCTGTCGTACGGCGCTGGTCTGGTTTTTTGCAGTTGTCTTGGACTTCGCATTGACAGGAAGTGCAATCGAGAGCCACATGTTTGTCCTTTTCTATGATATACATTACGTCATATTAGTTAATCATATATCATCACATCATATATATATATAAATGTCGGTCAACGTGCAATTGTTGCTTTGGGTGGACTTTACGTTGTCGCTTGAAACAGGCCGATGAAGTGGATGGATGTCGAGTTCTCAGTTGCCAGATGTTCTCTTCGGTCCAGGGTTGGGTTCGATGATGGTACTCCCCAGCTGGTACAGACGTACACACACACACGAGGTGGATAGGGTTGGATGATATTCCTTTGGCACAAAAGCTTGCATTGTAAAGGAGGTGGCCGCTGGCCATTGACTGCGTAATTGGATTATATAACATCTTTACTTTGAGGCCCCGTGGCTGAATATGATCAACAGATCGCTACTGACCGACCTATCTGCAAAACTTAATCTGTATTCCGACCTTGCCGCATCACTTGAGCCACACTTGAGCCATTGGGGTGTCCAAAGCTGTGGGATGTCGAAGGCTGCCACATGTTTGACGCTGTGGAGAAGAACTCCCTTGATGCTTTGCGCCACTTCTTAAGTGTCCGGCCACACTGGATCAACCAGACGAACGACCGAGGCGCGTGGATGTAACGGGCTGTCAACGACCGAAGACGCTGCAAGCGCGCGAACAGAAGGATGTCATTTTATCCACGTTGTACTACGGTGCTATCTCACAAAGGATGTCGAGGTTTTGATTTTCTTGTTTGCTGCAATGGCCTTTGCTTAACAAGCTTACGAAACTGCACTACTGTTTGTCTGGATAGCTGCCCCAATATGTCATTCAAAGAAGCAGAACTTAGATGTATTCGGGAGGCACCGCCCCCAAATTTGACGGAAAGTTCCAACTGCTTTATGTGCTGCCTGGTCACAGGCTGCACTGCGCTGCATGCAGCAGCAGCAGCGGAGGAAGGGAACGCTCAGATTGTTGAGCTGTTGCTAGCGGCTAGGGCAACAGTGAACCTGCAGGACAAGGAAGGCCTGCCGTCCGAAATAGGTTGAAAGGAGGTTTTGTTTTTTTTGTTTGCTGCAATAGCCGCTGTTTGCCACAAAATTTGCACTTCAAGGTCCACAAAGTACTGCGCCTACCACGAAATCTGCACTTCAAGGTCTGCAAAGTACTGCACATGCCACGAAATTTGCACTTCAAGGTCCACAAAGTACTGCGCCTGCCACGAAATCTGCAGTTCAAGGTTCACAAAGTACTGCGCCTGCCACAAAATTTGCACTTCAAGGCCCACAAAGTACTGCACCTGCCACGAAATCTGCATTCAAGGTCCACAAAGTGCTGCGCCTGCCACGAAATTTGCACTTCAAGGCCCGCAAAGTTTCGCACCTGCCATGAAACCTGCTTCAAGGTCCACAAAGTGCTGCTCCTGCCACGAAATCTGCACTTCAAGGTCCAAAAATTACTGCACCTGCCACAAAAAACAAAAAAATAGAAAGCAACACAGCTTTAATTATAGTTATATCCGAGCCCAAGGCAAAGTTCTTAGATGTATTCGGGAGTCATCATTGTTGTCAAGGCAGACAACCTCCAAATTTGACGGAAAGTTCCAACCTGCTTTATGTGCTGCCTGGTCACAGGCTGCACTGCGCTACATTCCGCAGCAGCAGCGGAGGAACCGAACTCTCAGATTGTTGAGCTGTTGCTAGCGGCTAGGGCAACAGTGAACCTGCAGGACAAGGAAGGCTCACTAGGGTTGAAGGGTAGTTGGTGTGACCAGCGACCAGCGGCAGCAAGCCAGCGAACAAAAAGATGACATTTAATTACGTTGTACAATGCAGCCATCTCACCACACATAATAGGTACTGTAGGCTTGATTTTTTGTTCGCAATGGCTTTTGCCTGCCAACTTTACAGAACTGCACCATTTCAACCTGTTTGGCTGGATAGTTTCCACGATGTCATAGGAAGCGGTAAGGAGGCATAATTGTGAAGGCAGGCAAACTTGGAAAGCTTTAACCTCCTCTTCCCCTGGCTGTGTTGCGTGCAGTGTACTGCCCTGGTCGGAGGTAACGCGCCCCTGCATGCAGCAGCGGAGGAAGGGAACTCTCAGATTGTTGAGCTGTTGCTGGCCACTGGCGCCACAGTGAACCTCCAGGACAAGAAAGGCCTGCTGTCCGCAATGTAGGTTGGAAGGAGGTGCTATGAGAAAGACCCTCGCTAAGTTTAAATTGAGGCAAGGTCAAGGTATTTGGCGACCAGCGCCAGCAAGCATGCACGCACAAAGATGCAATGTGCTGCCCCGGTCGCAGGTGAGGCGCCCTTGCATAAGGCAGCGAGATCTGATAGCCCTCGGATCGTTGAGCTGTTGCTGGCCACTGCGGCCACAGTGAATCTGCAAGACGAGGAAGGCTTGGTGCCCGGAATGTGCTGTGAAAGGAGTTGCCATGACAGAAGCTCTCACTAAAGGTAGTTGGCGTGACCAGCGACCAGGGGCAGCAAGCGTGCGCACAAAGATGCAATTTAATGTACGATGAACTTTTTCTGTTGGCTTTTGGTCGCTTTTTGTAAATTTTGCTACCCAGATAGCGTAAGCTGCTTACTTCAAGTATAGGAAGAGCTGCGCGTGTGCCTTTTCGAGCCTGGGTGCTCGTCCCGCTGCACGGTGCCGTTGCCGTTCCAGTAAAGAAAGAGCTGCCTGAGTGCTTTCTTGAGCTTGGGTGCTTGTGCCTCTGCAGGGTGCCACTGCTGTGTGCGCTTGGAGCTTGCGCGCTGGGGAGTGGAGGTGCTGTGTGGGCTTGGGTGATGCCGGTGCCGTTGCAGGGTGCTGCAGGGTGTCACTGCTGTGTGCGCCTGGGCTTGGGCGCTGGCGCCGCTGCAGGTGCCGCTTGTGCTGCCGCAGTCTTTTTGCTATCTGGGAATTAATGTGGTTTTTGACTTTTGGTGGCTTGTGTGGGTTTGGGCAGGTTGGTTTAGTTTTTTGATTGCTTGCTTTTGTTTCTCGTCGCCTTGTGTTTGATGGCTAGGTTTTGATCACTTCTTTCCCGTTGGATGGCATTTGGTAGCATGTGTGTGTTTTCGAGCCTGGTTGTATGGGAGCTTGGGTGCTGGTGCCGCTCCTGAGCCGCTGCTGTGTGCGCGTGGGAGCTTGGGTGCTTGCTGTGTGCGTGTGGGAGCTTGGGTGCTGGTTGCCGCTGCTGTGTGCGCATGGGAGCTTGGGTGCTGGTGCCGCTGCTGAGGCCGCTGCTGTGTGCGCGTGGGAGCTTGGGTGCTTGCTGTGTGCGTGTGGGAGCTTGGGTGCTGGTGCCGCTGCTGAGCCGCTGCTGTGTGCGCATGGGAGCTTGGGTGCTTGCTGTGTGCGTGTGGGAGCTTGGGTGCTGGTGCCGCTGCAGTGTGCGCGTGGGAGCTTGGAAGAAGGCGCATCTATTTCGAAAGGTGGTTGGAAGAAGGCACACATAATTTTGCATAAAGACCGGGAAGTGTTCTGGCAACCAGCCCGCATAGGGGATGATGCGAAGAGCAGCAACCTCCCTCAAAGGAACCGGGGGACTACAGTGCTGGGAACCTTTCTAAAACTCCATAAGGAGCAACCTAGCAAGAACAATAAAACTTCAAAAAAGAACAAACACAATTCCGAAAGCTGCCAAGAATCTGGCTCAAACGTTCCCAATTCTAAACTTGATGTTTCAATATACATTTTGCTGTCGAGGCGGGCAAACTTCAAATTCGACTTCCAAAACAAACTTCAACCCTTTCTTTCCCTGATCTGCCACGGGCAGGCCGCGCATCGCTGCACGCAGCAGCGGAAATCGACGACTCTGAGGTGATCCAGCCCTTGCTAGCCGCAGGAGCCACGGTGAACCTGCAGGACACTGAAGGCTTGCAGCCCGAATGCAGGCTGACATGAGGTGCCATGAAAAAGATCTTTGACTGACTAAGTCTGCATCCTCGGCATGACCAGCAACAATGTGCGAACACAGCGATGCAATTTGACCACATTTGTTTGAACCTGTTGTCGGGGTGTACCACGGCCGAGCGCGACTGTGAACACAGGTAACACCCCGCTGCATGTGGCGCTGTTGCATATGAAGCTCGCCAAACTACGAACAAGCAGCGCAGGCCCGCTGCTTTCAAGGCCATCAAAACCGAGCATCAAGTCCATAAGGGTTTGAGAGTTGAAGTTGGCTGGCGGCAAACGGAGGTTGCTTCTGGTGCATATCAACTACTGTACATCATCATCGTCATCATCATCATCATCATTCTTTCATACGCTCATCAGTCGATGACTGCGTGGACCGTGTTGGTCCCACCTGGGCCCCGTGGGGCCTTCCTCAACTTTCAGTTGAAGTTCTTGTCGAGGAGTCTCGCCAAGGTGGAGGCCTTTGCCTCCATCTGTTGATGGGACCGCAATGCCCTATGCAGCATTGCGAACTGCCTCAGGCAGGGACAGCAATGGTCTTCATTCATGCCAATGCTGTGAAACGGTTGGCAAGCACACCATCTGGTGGGGTGAGCTTTAGAAAGGAAGCTCACTGCACATTGTTCTGCCAGGGAGCTGCTGTCTTCCCACAAGGAGCGATGCGCCACCTGCATGTGTGAGTTCAGATCACGAGGCCAACTTCCACATGTGATGCACTTCTTCACCAACCGGTGGCAAAGTCAAGGATGGTCCACCAGCAAATCCGTGTCCATCAGGTCCAGCCCTTGCAGCCATTTGCTGTGCCATTCGTCATTGATGGACGGGTCATGGATGATGTTCTGGATCTTCTCCTGGTCCGTCAGGATGGGCGATTCGTCAGAGAGGGCAGAGACCTCCTCTGCACCTCCATGTGGTGTGCAGTTCAACCATAGTAGGCAGCAGTTCTCCTGGGCCACCAGTGGGAGCATAGAGAACTTCACCGGCATGTTGTCGTCGTCATAGACCCACCATGAGTCGCCGTCCTTAATGGCCGTGTTGTAGTGTCCCGAAGAGGCCTCTGATCCCAAATGGTAAGAGACGCCAAGGACAAGGAACGGTATGTGGTCGACCTCCAGCTTTGTGTTCAGGAAGTATGGCAGCCACACCTTAGAATCCCATGTCAGTCGAGTGTGACTCTTCCGCCCCGTGGAGTCAAAGCGGTCAATGTGCAGGCATGTGACGTCTGCTGGTTCGGTGAGGGCGTGTAACCCGAAGGATGCAAGGCTCCAATTGGAAACAAGACCTTGTAGGTCGATTGGCAGGGTGCTTTTTTGCTCGCTGCAGATGTAAAGTCGTAGTGGGCACCCTTGGGCATTGTGGTCCACCACCTTCAATTGACCTTCGTCCTCCAGCCTGCTTTCCCAACAACAGCTGAGAAAAAGAGGACTGGTTTGTTGTAGAAGATGGTGTGCAAAGTCAACCACATCATGTTGCCGAAAAGGATTGGGCCAGTTGGCCAAGAGGGGTGGTCCACTGCCCATCCGCCCATAAAAGCATGGACTGCCCTTTGGACACATCTGCTATGTCCCCTAATGCCCCAGGGAAGTTGGACCATTGGTCCTCCTTCAAACCATTAGCCTTGAGTGCACTCCAGGCTAAACCAGTGGCCGCTGAGTTCATGTAGCAGGCGGCAGCAGGATTCTGAAGCGTCCTCAATGGAGGTGATGTTGATGCCATCACATTTGATCCAGCATCTTGCCTACTTGTTGGGCAAGTGGTGTGCGATGAGAGCTGGCCGGGCGCATCCGTCCAAGCACTAGTTGCCAGAGTCCTGAATGACTGAGTTGGTGCCAGAGTCCCCTCATCTCGTTGGCGTGGGTGTGAACCAGGGCCAGTGTGATCCGCCAGGGAATGATGGCTGACGGTGCCTCCGTGTCCGTGGTCATGGCCTTCTGGATCTGCTGTTGGGGACGTAGGGCTCCGAATCTTTTGTTCAGGGCTTCTTGCTGAAGCAGGGTGAGCATCCTGGTCACTGTCTGTGTGGCTTGTTCCATGGTCAGGCGCGTGTCCTCCTGAGCCTCCATCTGCTGCTTCTGGGAATTCCACCTCATACGTGGAAATATGAATGATTCTCCCTTCTCGGGCTCGGGCTGCAAGAAGTTCAGGCGCAGCAATGTCTGGATCAAGGGATCGGAGGAGGCCGTGGATTGAAGTTTCTGAATCCTCTTCAACAGTTCCTCCAGCAGGGTTTTCAGGACCAGGATCCGGAGTGGATGTGTCCTTTCCGCAGTTGGAGTCTGCTGCCAAGTCTGCGTCTGGGCCATCATGCTGGGAAGAACTGAGCCTGGTCCCGCGCTCAAAAAAACGAAGAAGTCCGTCTCCATGGCCAGGCACTGAAGCGTGTCTTCGTGTCGAAGGACGAGGCGGGTCAGCGCATTCAGGAGTGTTCTTGAATCTGGTGTGGACTCGTCCTTGATGTTCTGGGTCTTCCCCTGCCCTTTTTTTCCTTTTCCTTTTCCCTGGCCCTTCACGCCATTCGACATGGAAGATCTCGGGGCGCTTTGCCGTCTGCTTGTCCTCGTCCACCTCCATCTTCACCCACTGGTTCAGGGCCCCCCACATCTCTGAGATCTGGTTGCCCTCCATGTCCATGATGAAGTATGGCGAGAAGGCTGGCTAGCTGCAGGAGCACTGGGCACTGTACTGCGGTTTGGTGACAGTTGCAAACTGAACACTGTTGCTGCCTTTTTTGATAGAAGGACAGAAACTTGTAAAACAGCCCCCCACGGTTCCCATGTTTGGCATGGTTGTTCCAAAGATGTTGAAGCATGTCTCTGGGGTCAATCTGCCGTCCACATAAGCAGCACCAAGTACTAAGGGCTGTGCAGAGTGTGCCATCTCCAAGAAGTTCGTCAAAAACTCCCGTGGCAAGAAGGCTGTCCATGTGTGGAAAGTTCATGGCAATGGTGGGGCTGAGAACTTGTAGGTCCAGCTTCAGTGCGTGTGCCAAGATGAGCTCATCGCTGGCATCCTTAAGTTTGTGCAGGTCATGGTGGACAAAGAGGGCCAGTTGAGTAAAGACCGTGCAAACATGTGGAGTCGCCGGAGGTCGAAGACAGGAGCAGCCAAGGTTCCTCAGAGCACTGTCTGTTTGAAGCCATTCAGCATACGTGGTTGCCATAGTCCATGATGTAGAATGAGCCGAGCTGAGATGCTTCAAAAGACGAGAGGATGAGCTGGATGATTGATGTCCACAAAGGCCACAGATGTAGCCCAGCCTCCGGATCAGTGACTTGTAAGCAAGTAAATGATCAAATGTGCCCCCATGAAGCCCAGAGATGACCACTGGATGGTGCCAAAGTAGCGATGGAGCATCCGGCAGCGGTTCAGGACATTGACCTCCATCAATGTGATGCCGTAGTGCTGCAAGACAAAGGAAGGAGGCCTCGCAGTGTGCACATTGCGTCAGCCCAGGAACTTGGTCCCTGGATGCAAGGAAGGTCCTGGTCAACGTGGAGTGAGCATGCTCCATGGATTGATGTTGATGAAGTCCTGCGGCAGTCACGAATTTCCTGGTACATTGAGCGCAAGCAAATTGAGCATCCATCCTCTGCGGAGGTTGTGGGACCGGTGGTGGACATGCCGGAAATTGCGCACGGTGTTTCCGGTATGCAAGAGCAAGCCCCAGCTGTTTCTTCACAGGGCATGTGTGCGTTTTCGATCGAAAGTCCTGTCCACACAATTCACATGGTGAATTGGTCCGGGCCCTGATCACATTGGGCAGAACCTCCCCCATCAGCGCATAGACATCTCCATGATCTCGACCCATGTGGGCAGACATTTGCTGCAGTCTCGAAGACCAAAAGCCACAAAGAATGCACCGTTGGGTCAGAAAATAGCAAAGTCCTCGATCGTTGGCCAGAGGGGCCAGGTCGCCATCGTCGAAGTACTCCAGGAGTTTTTGCCTGTGTTGTTGAAGAACTTCTGGTGGTGCCTTGGTCGAGTCAAATTCAGAGCAGGAGAGAGTGTGAATGTGGTGTCGGAGGTTTTGCCAGCTAATGAAGGTTTCGCCACAGTGCCGACAGGTAGGTTTCCCATCAACCGCATCTCTAGCTATATCCAGCGTGGGACCCTCAGCATGTAGAATGCCGTGAACATGCAACTCGTGTCTCCTCAGTGTATATAGATGTTGAAAGGTCATCCCACAGTGCGGACAATCAAGTCCTGCCTCCGCCAGGGGGAGCTTGGGTTGCAGATCCAGTTCTCCAAGGTCCTGAAGCCAAGAGTCTGTGAGATGAATAGAGCTTTGGAGTGTGCTGAGGTCAAGAAGGTGGAGTATGTCATGCTCTTGTAGTGAGGAAAGTCTGTCCTCATGCCGCTTCAATTGAGAGGCCATCCGCTCCCTCAGGGAGAGCACCGGGTGGCGGAGTTGGTGCTCTGTCAAGAAGTCCATGTGAGTGGTATGTGTCATGTAGGAATGGTCTCCTGCGGCCTGTCGAAGCATGGACGTCATGTTCTTGGAGAACAAAGGAATGGAGGTGTGATCGGTTCCAGTTGCATCCAATCCATACACTCCTATTGGAAAAATGCATGTTTGCCATAGAGCCACCTTCTGAGCCGAGTGCATGCCATTTTTCGAAAACCACTTCTGCATTTGTCTGAAACGAACTTTGCATGCTTGAAGCCGAGCTTTCATGGTGTCCCTTTGAAAATTGTTGTATCCCATCTGAACTCCCAAGTATTCGTGCTTCTCTTTGATCGGTATTTCGTGTGAGCCCCCTTCGGCTTGTGGTATGCAGAGTGCGGAATGGTCGAGCTTCTTTTTCACAAATTGCTGCCTGGCTTGTTTCTGTTGTTTGCCTCCCCATCGTAAGATGACGGCGGATTTCTTCATATTCACGGTCATGCCCAGCCTTTCAAGGACAGAGATAACGGTGCCAAAATATTGAAGGCCTTGTTGAAGTTCTGCCATGGTCTGAAAAACAAAGCAGGCATGACCGTCATCTGCATAGAAGGTGCAGCATTCACGCATCCAGTCTTCTGAGGATTCGTGTGCTATCAAGTTCAACACCAGTGCAATGAAGCTGGCCCAAAAAAAGGGGGCGCCCCGGCAGCCTTGCCTCACACCTCTAAAGGTGGATTGTTCAGCAGAGATTCCTTTCCATTGAATCACATATGAGGTCTGGGTGTGCCATGTCATCAGGAGTGAGGTGAGATCATGGGGAAGACCAATGAGTGAAAAAGCTGAGTAGAGGTGCTCACGAGGCATGGCATCAAAGGCTCCAGTGAGATCGAGAAAGAGCTGACACCCTCCAAACACTTGAGGACGTGTTGTCCGTCAACTGACCTCTGATTGGCGTCATATCGCCATCGGTGATGAAGAGCTTGGACCTTCCGAACGTGTGCTTGAACCCGGGTGATTGCTTCCCATGTTCCTCGTCCCGGGAGGTATGCAAACTGTGGATACCAGGTCAGAGTTGGCAGTGAAAACTTCCTTGCCTCATGAACAAAAAGTGACATGACCGTCTTGGAGAGCGGAGTCTGAAGAGCGATTGCACTTTTGGTTCAACCGGTTGTTTGTTCGGTTTGGGCAGAAGGACAACCCAGCCTTTCCGCCGTTCGTGAGGAATGAGCCCCCAAAGCATCCACGTTTTCACCCATTCAAAGACAAGTGACCCAATAGAGGTGGCCAGCGCCTTCCAGACGAAGCTCGGAGCCACGTGAGGCGGAACACTGGTGCGTCCATAGAGCGCCTGCAGTCCCTGGACAAGGTCCGATGCCTCAAAGGGTAGAGCAGTCAAATGGAAGGGTTGAGCTGGAAGATCAACTCCTGCATAAAGGTTGCCCATGTACTCTTGGATCCAGCTCAGTTCCTCTTCCGGTGACATAAGCTGACCAGCATGACGTCTGAGATGAGGCCGAGATGGTCGTGACTTGGGTGTGAGAGAGTTCACCACCTTGAAGTACTTGTGGGAGTCGTTGTTGCTCCAATGCCGCCTGGCTTGTGCAATTGTCTGAGCCAGCTTGTCTTTCTTTGCATCCCTAGCTTTTTGGTTCGTGGATCGTTTCCAGGATTGAATTCTGACCACTTTGACCCATGTGCCAAAGAGCTGTTGAAGTCGACACGAGAAAATGGGCTTCCGAGCCACTTCCGGAAGAGCAAGTCCTGGATGTCCGTTGGCCCAGGTCCAAAAGGTTGGTGAGGGGCTTGCAAGCTCCAAAGCAGGTGGTTTGAAGTTCTGACATCCTTCAAGGAGTGCCTGGTTGAGAGCCTCAAGATCTGGTTCATCTTCCCTGAGGCCAGTGATGACCTCTTCCAAGGAGGAGCAAAGCCCTTGCCACTCTTCACTGTTCAAGTCCCAGTGCCGAAGGAGAAGTTCTTGTTGCCCACGAGGAAGACCAACCGGCTTGGAGTTCCAGGCCCTCCATTTGTAAGGAACGGTCAAGAGGATGGGCACGTGATCCTTGGTGTGTCCAAAGCGTTCGGGCAGATCCTCCAGGTAGATGGGCTTTTTTGTGAAGGAGTCACTGGACTTGTGACGAACCATGATGTAGTCAATCCGGGATTGTCGGGCCAGTCCTCCAGTGTAGGTGGGTCCAAGGGAAGTGTCCCAAGTATTGATGGCGGTAAGCCCATGCTGGGTGAGGAGGTGACCCAGCTTCCCGGAATCAGGGTGCCGTGGTCCAGCCTTCCTTCCCTTCTGGTCCTGAAAGTCGTGGAGCCCCACAGTGTGGTATGTGGGGAAGGCTGGTGTTGAGGTCTCCTCCCAAGATGACCACATTCCGTTGGGGAAGACCAGCAAGCAGTTGATCACAGGCATGAAGGAGTTCCCCTCGATGTTGAAGACAAAGAGGATCATGCTGAACCCACGCGTGTTGATAAATGTTGAGAAGGTCAATCCCCGAGGAGGGTAGATATAGTCGAACGTGGAGAAGCCTCCCAGGAAGAGTCTCCCGCCAGGAGATTCGGTCAACGGGGCAAAAGCTTTTCCTGATGATCACCATCAGTCCACCCGTTTTGCCCCTTGAGCCACTGTGGACATAGGCAAAGTGAGAATCCTGCCAGTCACCGCTGAACCCCCACCGAGTGTCCTGAAGAAAAAGAACATCGAGGTGTTGGGAGCGCATCCACTGCCTCAGGATGTCAAACTTATAGGAGCCCAAGGAGCAAATGTTCCAGCTAAAGCCCGTGAGGCGGTTTTTCCGGACCTTGGCCGGAGGGGCCACATTGAGCTTCTGCCTGTTGTGGTGACCTAGGTCGGCCAGGGGTGCTTGTAGTTGTTCGGTGCCAAGCATGGCTGCCGTGAAAAGCTGACCTTTGTACCATGTGTGTCCATGAAGCTGGGCTCGTTTGAGCGCACGAATATAAGCCTTCTTTTTGTGTTGAGGTTTGTCCGAATCCAGGTGTGCTGATTTAGGTCCTGTGCCACTTGGCTTCGCCGTAGAGAGGGTGTAGAAGTCCCGAGATTGGATGGCTTCACTGTGCTGACCGCGGTCAGCACAGGGTTGCCCATGGAAAGAAGAGTCGTGACCGCACTTCCCCCGCAGCACCGTGGGGATGGGGGTTGAGCCGCTCATGGCCCTTATCATCATCATCATCATCGTCATCATCGCCATCATCATCATCATCATCATCAGCAGCAGCAGCAGCAGCAGTTCATGGTGAGATTTATCAAACTCTATTGGGGATTCTCGCTACTTATCAACAGCATTCAGACATGTGCTCTCATTCCGGGGCCTCATGTGCAGACTGTTGCTGCTGTAATATGCAGACTGTGGCCGCTTGCAACCAAGTTTGAGTCCGATTGCCCGCTGGCTGCCGTGTGCACTGTGTCCAGGTCACACGCCGCGTTACCGACCTTACCGGGAGAGCGACGCAACGGGGCTTCAGGGACTTCTGGAAGCGGTTCGGGCCAAATTGGACGGTGGTCGGGGTGCCCAACACCCCAGCAGCGTCTTTGCTGCTTCTAGTTGGTCTAATCCTTTGCTGCAGGATTTTTCAGCTACTCACACGTTCAGACACCGCGACAGCTTGGACCATAAGGTATGTTTCCCAATAATATGATATGTGAAAATAATGTCAGCATGTCCTCCTTGTGCTGCATTGCGCCAGTTCGTGTTCATGCAAATTAACCAACTGAACCCTGTGATGAACTTGCCTATTTGATTTCTTGCCGATTTCCTTGTGCATGGTGTCCCAGGTCACACATCAGAGCACTCCTTGAGCCGCTGGGAGCAGAGCAGTGGGTACAACGAGCGGCTTCTGGTGGCGGCTGGGGCCAAAGTGCACCTTCTGAACCAAACAGGTCGGGGAGCCCACAGCTTCAAGGTTTCTACAGTTTTTGCTTGGTCCAGGAATTTCAGATCGACAAACTTTTTTGGATGGTTGTTTTGCTTTCTGCCTTTGTTTCAGGGCTGTTGGAGGGCTAGAACTTTCTGGTGTGGTGTGAGTACACCTGAGGCAAGAGTGCCTGGGACATCGCAGAACAGAAAAAACAAGTGAACTGCTTGGCCTTATTTCGAGAGCTCCCAGATGCTTGGCATGCAAGAGGTTGCATGTTTCCAGATGTTGAACTGAACGGACACCTTTAGAATCCTTTAGATTTCTAGTAGACTCTGGTAGAGACCTGCTTGCTGCCAGGTTTCTGTCTCGCTGCTCAGCGGAAAACATGTCCTGTGTAGCTTGGCGACAGCTATGGCTGAATGTGTGCGCGCGAGTTGGTTTTCAGTTACTGTTTCTATCGGTTGCTTGCCAAGAGTACTCCTAATCAAGGCGGTGTTTGAGAGACATGGCCTTAAACATTCCGCGGAGAACCTTCCTTCCATGTTCACTCAGCCAAGATATGGGGATGGGTCAAAACCTGGAGTCCTGGAGCCCACCATGTAGGTTGACCTCCCAGGGACTTACCTGGGAGGTCGACCAATGTATCCTAGTTTTGACTCCGCAGCCAAGAAGTGAGCAGTGCTAGTTTTGAATTCTTCTCTGCGAGGTAGTCTGAAAGACTGTGCTCGCACTGTGAAGGAGCTCCAGGAGGAAGCCCAGCAACGTCGAAGCAATCAGTTGTTTTGTCTAGGCAATCTGCGCGTGCATTCTTATGAGCAGGCTGCCAGTTCGATGCAAACACCAGCACCATCTCAATGGTTCGCATAAATTCTCACTGCAGAGGGAAAGAAGGTGGTGTAATGGCTGAAGCCCGTACTCTGACGTTGCAAATGAGTGCATGAACCTCTGAGTCTGAGAGAACACCGCATTGTGCTTGCTTGGTGCAGAGGGTGTATGTGATGTGAGTACGTATTTCCTATATATATATATGCTAGTTAAAGTTGCTGGAGGCCAGTCATTGGTCAAGACAGTGCAGATTAGGGTGACAGGTATCTTCCTTTCACTGCAAGCGATGTTGCCACCGCGAGAGGAGAGCCCACGGTTCCAATCAAATGTTCACCAAAAATGCGTTTGGTCGATTTCTATTGTAACCCTTGACTACCCGTGTGCCGGCCAAGTTTATGATTGGTGGTCATACGCCTGGTGTTTTTTTTAGCTAAGCTGCATATATAGGGCTCAAGATAGCCGAAGTTAGTTTCGGAGCGACTTGTGGCCCCAGTCTCCACTGAGAGACGGCCTTCCACCTGAGCCATAGGTATCCGTGGTGGTCCGACTTTCTGCCGAAGCCCCAACTGGCATCGGCGGTTGAGATCCAAGCGATCTCGTGCGCGAGCCTTTTTGCGGAGGCTCCCTAGGCACACTGCCATCCGAGGCAGGAGGGTGCTCAAGGCTTTACGCCTTAAAGCATTTCTGGAGAGCCACCATAGTCGACCACGATACGCTGTGAGTTTCAGGATGTCATGGAAGGGAAGATGGGGCTCGAATGCTCGAGCAGAAGCCTGGAAAGGCTCATGGCCAAAGGAGAACAAGAAGCCGCAGGAAAAGCCCAAGAAGGAGAAGCCGGACAGCCAAGTATTGAGGTATCACGACGGTACCAAAATCGATACTACAATCGGCGGAAGTTCTACCTTGCAGGGCTCGTCTGCGCAATCTTCCTTACTACAGGAGGAGAACAAAAAACTGCGGGAGGCTGTCAAAGCCTTATCGCAGAAGGCAGATCTCTCGGAAGTAGAGTCAGCAGACGAAATCCGAAAGCTGGTCGAGACAGACCCCAGGGAGGTTTTGAGAGAGCAGCAAAAGGAACTCAACAAGTTGAAGAAGGAGCTGACCAAGAGAGAGAAGATCGAGAAGCAGCTGAAGGAGAAGGCGGAGAATCATACCAGCTGGAAGGCTGGTATTCTGGAAGGAGTCAAACGAGCCGATGCCAAACATTTGGAAGAGATCAAGAAGGTGAAGGAGGAATTGGCACAAGTCGAAGACGACAAAGATGCCAAAGAGGGGATGAGTGTAGAAGCTCCTCAGGGAAACGACAGTGCTGTGGACTCGAAACTGGACGATATGAACAGGAAGATGTACCAGATGGCTTCATATGTCGAGACAATGGAGCAACGGAACCAGGACCTGGCATATCAAGTTTCCATGTTGCTCACTGCTGTCAAGGGGAACACCGAAACACTACCCCCTCATTCTCCTCAGTATGTGAAACCGCCAGCCAGAGCGACGATGACAAGTGTATCGGCCGAAAGAACCTCCAGAACTTCTCAAGAGAGATCAAGATCGCCTTGTCGAATAGAAGAGTTGGGGACACCAGTAAATCCCTTGACGCAACAGGCTGTCCAAGAAGCTCTGAACATTTTGCCTCCAGAACAACAACAACATGTGCTTGCAATTGTGGAGGCAGAACCAGAGAAGTTCCCTACAGTCGAGACTATTGTGATCCTGACCCAGCAGATGTTAGCGCAGATGACCAAGGTGCCAGAAGAGGTCAAGATCGTGACGAGTGGACGAGGGCCTCTGCAACCCTTCTGGAATTCCAGAGATCCTGTCAAAAAATTGGTCTCCCATTCTGGCAAAGGACGAGCAAGGGCAATGGATGTGGAGGAGGACCCCAATCCCATAGAGGGGGCATCATCTCCATTGAACGCTATGACGCTATGAATGGGCAGTCTCATGGATCTTTACAAGGATGCGCCAACTTTAGAGGCAGCATTCTAGATGAATTGTTCTCTGTTTTTGACTTCTTTTGGGTGGCATTCTCACTTCGGGCTGGTTGTAGAAGCCTCCTCGAAGGTCTTCCTTTGAGAATGATGATGGAGGTCAAGGAGAACGGCATTCCTTTTGAAGCCTTGCTGGGATGGTTTCCGAGTGGTCCGTATAGTGACCTTTGGTATGGCTTTTCTTGGCGGGTGCATTTTGTTTGGCAGAAACTCAACACAGATTTGGCTGGCACAGATTGGCAACATTTGAGTTTGCCATGCGGTCTTTCTGACATGAGTTCTTTGACAAACCTGATGCAGTATCTTTTTGTCACCACGATATTATCTCCAATTCTGGCTTGCTTTATGGTATGCTGGGTTGTTGAACTTCACTATATTTCGGTGCTTTGCCGATCTCATTTTTGGCAAAGGAGCAACGATCGGGTTACCGCACATCTGCACTATTTGGCTTTTTGGAGTGGTGGGGTGTATACCACTCTGAATTTGACCTTGACTTTTGAGGATGTGGAGACAGTGGAGAGCACCACAGGTATTGATATTTGGGGTGTGCGGCTCCTTACGGCAGCACGTGACTGCTCTATGTATATCTTTGGTGCCATGCTTGCAGCTCTCATTTTGTTTCATGGATGGAGACAGTTCTGGCAAAGATGTTCTTTCCCTTTGACCAGGGAGGCAGGATCCATCCATGCGAGGCTGCCAGGAAAGCAGTTCGGTAGATTTGGCCTTCGTGCTTTGATTATGTGTATGTGCATAGTTGTGGAAGATTACAAAGAGACAACACATTACATGGCCAATCTTATGCCTCCATATGGAAGTGCGGATCCTTTTGAGCCTTGGGGGGACTCGCATTGCGCTAAACATCTTCCTGATGTTTTCGAAGGCCTTAGCTCTTGGAGTTTTCTTGAGACGCCTGGTGAAGAAGCACGTGAACTGGGGCTGTACGAGAAACCCAATCGAGCTTGTCGATTTTGTGCAAGGGAAAGACCACAAAGAGTCGCCACTGCAAATGCATTTTTGATCCACTTTGTACCGATGAGTTATGTGGAGGGAGGGAACAGGTGCCTAACAAGGGGGCTTGGTGGCTCACACCCTCTGACCTGTCCCTCCTGTGATGACAGCCAAGGAGTGTCTGAAATCTATGATCTTGCTAAGGCCAACGAGCCTTTCAAGAAGGTTTCCAGACTCAAGCCAAGGAGTACTGAATGGGAGATGGCCACCAGGAGCATGAATGATGATTTTTTTCATTAATGCAAGGCTTTTCGTGGAAATCTGGATCGAGCAGCTCTGGTTATGTCGTCCGGGGACATGACAATACACAACGTGCTGTGCGACAGATTGAGATCTCCTTGCCGGATTCCTTTTGGCAACAGATTGACGTAGTCCAAACTCAGTTTTCTGATGTACACTTGTACCTACATGGTCTCAAGGGCAAGCATATAGCAACGCGGACCTTGAAGGTCTATGGAAGAAAGAAAGGTATACTTCCAAGTCTACATAGCCGCATTGAGTGGTTATGGCATGACCATTATGACCGAAGGGAGTCAGCTTTGCTGTATCTTGTAGAACCTCAGCCTATTAGTGCTGCTGTGAATGGACAAGTGCACTTGATCTTAGATCTTTGGCCAAGTCTCCAGGGAACACCAGTGCTCTCACAATGGACTATTGATGATGAACCTGGATGTGCCCTGCAATCTCACCGTTTGCAATCGTATACGCCATTTGATGAAATTTTGATTGAAGGGGACTTGCCGAGAGAGATTGAGAATGGCATGAAGGTGGCTTATACCCATCGAGGCCAGGGATATGGGCGACATGATGTCCTTCGCTTCCTTCAGGGATCAAAATTTGATTTTGATCTCAAGACAAAGGAAGAATGTCTCAAACAGGAGGTCTTTGAAGGGCGGATTTTTGCTGATTTTTCAATTGACCCCCTGCAAGACTCAACTTTCTTGATGCAAGTACGTCCACTGATGGAAGATATGCTTGTTCGGCACATCAGGCGGGTTCGAGGAGGCAATGTAAGGATAGATGTTTTGACGCGGATGCACCATGCTGAACATATACAACAGCTGCAAAGGGACTTGCGTATCGTTACGCATAACCCTGACCTGCCACTAGGTCATAATATTCGCAGTCGCTGGGTGCATACTTTCGGTCGTAGATCATGCTACATCTTTCCTGTTTGGCCTTCTCCTAGTAGTGGCAGGGGGCCCGAGCCGCATTACATTGTCACTACCTATATTGGACATGGATTGATACCTGCCTTGATTGAGTATGAGACGGTTCGAAGTTTTCGCCAAGCCAGCTTTGTTTTTCGAACTCACAATTGGCTTTCTGTGCAGCAGGTTTTTGACCAGGTAAACCCACAGAACCAATGTCCGTGGGGGGCAGAGTGCACACTTCGGTGTGGAGCTGCCTTCTATGAATGGTATCAATATGTCCCTTTGTATGAAGGAATCTTTCTCAGATTGATGGAGATTGAGAGAGACGACCCCACGGATGAAAGTGCTACGTGTGACAACAGTGAAGATTTGGAGCAGATGTCTAGTGTAGAAGCTGTTAGTTCGAAAGATGAGTCGTTTGAAGAAGAACATGTTTCTTTCATGCAGACTGGAGCCCCGAACTGGCAGGAAGAATTTGATTTGGAAGAGGAATCATTCCGCCAAGCATTAGCTGAGCTTCCCTCCACTGCAGGTGGATTGAGGGATATGTCTGCATGCTTGATTCCTGCCAATGAGGGTATGGCAGATCCATTTCGATCTTTCCTGGACTCCCACTTTGCCCTCCAGGGAGTTGCCATGCACACGATTTACACTTGGGTTGTCACTGGTCACGTTGCGGTTGTCGCTCGTGTCTGTGTTATGGATGCTCGACTTTGGAATGGAGGGATACAGAGCAAGATTGGCCTGTTCTCTTCGCATGTGCTGAACCACAGCCTGCTCCTTTGTCCTTAAGAAGCTATCCAATAGATGTTGTTGGCCTCCTCCGTTCGCAGCGAGCCAGGCAAGAAAAGGTATGTCTGGTGGATATCCTGTACGTTGGACAGCCAAGACGTGTTGCGGTTCTCTGCAAATCTGGGGACCGACTTCGAGATCTTGCCAGCCGGGTGAGCTTAGGACACTATTGTCAGCTTGAGGGGGTCCGATGCTTTCTGACGTGGAACGGTGAGGATGAGAGTCGGGTCTGGGAATATGAGGATTTTGTTGAGGAAAAACATGCCAGTGCCTTTCAGCTTCATCTACGAGGACAGCCTAGAAAGCATCATCGTGTTGGCCCGCAGAGTTGTAGCTTCATGCAACTAGGTTCTGTCATCAGTCCTCCACCGTCTGTGCTGCACCAATATGTGCGACAGTGGTTTCGAACTGAAGGGATGATCACAATATGGATTCATCCTCAAGATAGCCTGGTGCAGGAGCATTCGACAATATGTGGTTTTAGTGCATTGTCGGATGTCTATGATCAATGTGAAACTATCTGGAAAGATTTCGGGTTGATGGAGCCGCTCCAAATTGTCCCAATTGAGCCTCCGCCAGTCTTTCTAGTTATCCCTAGGCCGCATGTAGTCGTTGTTGGAGCTGACCTAGAAGGGCACTTGCCTGTTTTGTGCCAAGTTTTTCTAGGACGCAGAATGAACTTAGTTTCGATACTATTGGAAGGCCGTTATCCACCGATTGGCGTGGTTGCCCTTTTTCAGCTTGCTAGTCCTCAGCATGACTGTAATTATGGGGCTATTTGCTATGCGACCTATCAGGATCAGAGGTACCAATACTACCACGACATTCCAGTAGTTGGTGGTACCTTTGTGAAGTTGCATGAATTCCCACATGAGACTGAGCCAAGCACGACTTGTGACTCTGTGAGTCCCGCTTCGTCTGCCACATGGGATGACTCCTCCTTTGGAGATAACACTGCAACTCCGGGGGACATGACGCCGACTTTGGACGCACATGACCTTGGAGGAAACACTGCAACTCCAGCAAGGGCGTTACGAGAGTTGGATGAGGAACAGAATATCCTTTTCCAGACTTATGCCGTGCCAAGAACTTTCCAAGTTGACTGGCCACAGGATTTTGTGGAAGCAACTGAGACTGAGGAAGAATTGGAGGAGCTGATGGACATGTTATCCTTTCACACATCAGTTTTTGGCTTTGAGAGACTCAATGAGGAGGTGTTGGCCTATCGGGAGGCATTTGGACATTTCCCAACATTTGAGGCTCTCTATGTGGATGACAGGCTGGAAGACTCCACTTTTCTTTTTCGCGAACAGGATTGGAGCAGAGAGGCATTTGTGGCAACTGTTCGTCTTTTTCTGGAAGGGATGATTGACAGAAACGAATTCTCTGCCATTGCTTTTGTGCAAAAGATCCCTACTCCATATGAACAAGGAGGCAACGATCTCATTTTTGTCATTTTGGAGAAATCATATGCTCCTCTGAGAGTTATGATTTGTGTGGTCATCACCTTCGATTTGGAGGACTCCCCAGAGATTTATGCACTTTCAGTGCCGCAATTTGTCTGGAGCAAAGATTTAGTTCGCGATCTGCAAATGGAAGGAGTTTGTCGAGACCCACGTTTTGACTGTCTACTACGACATGGTTTGCTAGAAATGCCTGTGGTTGTAGCCTGGCAACCTTATCAAGGTATGAAACTGAACCTAGACATCAAGATGTTGACTTGCTCCAGCCTTGTTCCTCGTTTTCACATCATGACATCACGAATGTTAGAGGCAGGGAATCCTTCCGAGAATATTCCTGAAGATGGAGTTTCTCTCATGCAGCAAGCTCGAATAATGGAGGAGGAGAATGACATGCCCACCACCTTGTCTACGCAGCGAGCTGACACTGAGAGCCTATGTAATGGATACTCGTCGAGAGGCCCTATTGACATAGCTCCTCACTTCATGAACCAAGCTCAACAACTTGAAGAGTTGAGAAAATGGCCGCTGGAGCTTATGGGAAACGAGAATTCAATTGCACTCTATGTATTTGAAAGAAATGAAGGAGATGTGTCGACATATCGAATCCTATTGGGAGCTGAAGTACTGGGGGGACAACCTCGATTTGCGCATTGGATTCGAAGAGAGCTGGCTGCTCTATGGAATGTGCATGCAAGGATCTTCCCATTGTTGCCTGCTCCCTTTACAGACTTGCGTATTGCGGTATTGCTGCCAAGGGCGTTTGGATTGGATCTTCCTGTATTGCTGGAAATCAATGATGGACAGGACTCATGGAGAGAGATCCATGTTATCCAGCAGGCTGTCACCATTAACAGTCTGATTTGGAGATCGAGGTTGCCTGCTATTGTTCCATCAACGCTCTCCTACCAGGCAATGTTGACTGGTGAAATGGCAGACCCGAATGACTTGGTGCCGTGTAATCCGGGACAACGGGTCACCATCATTGTTGGTGCACTGGGTCAGCTGGGAGCCAATGGGACAACACTCTCGTCCTTTGAACCTGGTTTGCCTTCCTTGACCAGCCTAGCTAGTAGTCAGTCAAACTCCATCCGACCTGGGGCACGACTTGAAGAACCAGTCAATGAGACCGGTGAGGATGCTTTGGATGAGCATACGATCATGCAGTTGCCTATGGGAGGAGGATCTGATGTGAGGGAAGTGTTTTCCTGGTTCCTGGAATGGGATCAAAGAGATTCCATACAGCAACAATCGAGAGCATTTTCGCTTCCAAGGGACACGGATTTGGAAAGTGGGGCAATACAGACTTGGAATGACATATGCTCCTCAGACCATCCATTAGTTGTATTGATTTCTCCATTTATCCAAGAAGCAGGTTTTCGGCCACCTGCTGTCCTTGTTGTGGAGTACATCAACCAGCTGTATCAGCCGGTTTTTATCGACCTGGAGACTTCCGAGATGGAGGCTAAAGGGGGTTTCCTGTTGAGGGACCTCCATGCAATGTGTGTCAATGACATATTTGACCAGGTCTTGCCTCAGCACAGGTGTCGCACAGTTGCCAACTGTTTTGTCCGGCTGCAAGGGCATTGGTATGAATGGGATGAGGATGTCCAGATTCGTGCTGGTGATTATTTGCAAATGCTGGAATATACTGAAAGCGATGATGAACACTCGACCTTATGTGGCTCTGAAAGGCAAAATGAGCTTGCATTGTCTGAGACTAGTGAGGAAAGTGATTGCTTACAGTTTTTGCAACTCAAAGTTTGGCACCGTGAGGCAGGGACTGGACTGCCACCGCCAGGCAATGGAGTGTATTGGGAATCAAAATGCCTTGATGCGATGGATGATTTATTGCACTGCCCAGATGGGGACCATGTTGTCGATTTTCTCTATCCTTCAAGGACAAGACCAATTCCTACCCCGGCTAGATCTGGGGTTTTGCCGAGAGTGGTGAGCATCAATGATGCACTGATTGATGATCGTGCTCCTGAATTACAGATCCAACTAGGACTTTCTGCCACAGAAATTGAACATTTGATGGACTTTGACCCGGTAGCAGAACAATTGGAGACGCTTTTTGATGGTTCTGACCTGGACGAACATGTCCACCATATGTTACAAGCAGCTCCGAAGTGCATACCGGATCTTTGGAATCCTGCTGATTCTCATTCAGTCAGAATATTTACGGATGGCTCGTACATCAATGGATCTGCTGCTTGGAGTTTTGTTGTTGTGGCATGCTACTGTGACCGCCAGGAGTATGTGGGGTATCAATCAGGTGCTATTCCGCTACAAGGACATCCGGATTGCCTTCTGGATACCCATGGTTCTGCGGTGTGTGCGGAACAGCATGCCCTTATCTGGGCCAGCTGGTGGCTGTTGCGATATTGGAGACTTGCAGTTCCTCAGACTCCTATTGTTTTTCTTTGGGACTCCGAAGTAGCTGGTCGACAGGCAGAAGGTCTATATGGAGCTTCATCTGCCCTGGGCCGACTACTACGTGGCCTGCAGATTGCTTTGCAACAACTTACACCAGCTGATGTTGGACACTTGCATGTTCCAGCGCATCGGGGGCATCTGTACAACGAAGTTGCGGACACTTTGGCAAAGCAAGCCCATGGCAAGTGCCCAGCTTGTCCTGATGCGGGTCTCTTGCTACGGATGGTCCAGAAGTTGGGACACTTGGATCACCTATGGCTTTTCGTCCACCAATCTCAGATGATTCCGTCAGCCAGCCATGGCAATATCAGATGGAAGCCGACTAGTGCTACAGCCTTTCCAAAAGAGCTTCTGATTGCCCAGCTGCTGCCTGGTGAGGGACAAGAGGATATCACCAGTAGTAAGGATTGTTTTTTGCAACTGGCCTCATACAATGCCCTGTCCCTACTGGGTGACCGGGGAGATCAGACTCTCCATGCAGAGCAAGGCAGAGTGCAGCTGCTCAGAAGCCAATTTGAAAGCAAGGGCCTGCATGTAGTTGGCATTCAAGAAGCCCGAACCGAGCCTGGAATGATAGTGTCTCATACACACATTCGGTTTTGTAGCGGCAAAGCTGAGGGAGGCCTCTATGGAGTCGAACTCTGGATTTGTCGCGGTCTTCAGTTTGCCGATGGAATAGGGTTCCATCCTGGGGAATTTCTTGTGGCCTATGCTGAGCCGAGAATCATGATTGTCAAATACCAAGGTCAACTTGGTACATTCGGTTTCCTGGTTGCACATGCCCCACATACGGGAACTGCACCATCAGAACGGCGCGAATGGTGGGACAGACTCCAGACACAAGTTTCATGTACGCTTGGAGAACTTGAGTGCATCGTTTTTCTCGATGCAAATGCAACTGCCCCCACTGAAGAAACAGTGCATTTTGGGGGATACACACAAGGTCTTCCCAACAAGAATACTCCTTTTCTGGAAGCTTTTGTGCATAGAAATGGCCTGTTTGCGCCATCGACTTTCGAGGCATTACAACATGGCCCGCCAGAAACATGGACGCATAGGGCAACAGGCAAGAGATCTCGGATTGATTACGTTCTGCTCCCTTGTCTTGGAAATGGGCGCAAATCGACGCATGGGTTGACACTGACATTCATGTAGGCCATGCCGGTTTTGACCATGATTGCACCTGCCTTGGTGTATCTTGGAAACAGCTGATTCGCAGACAGTCTCGCACTAAGCGTATTGATGACGCTGCTCTTCGAAATCCGCAGAACCAGGATTGGGTAAGGGAAATATGGGCATCCTGCCCACAACCAGATTGGAGTATGAATGCTTCACAACATGCTGCTTTGATTACAAATCATTTGCAGAAAGAGGCGCTTCGGCTCTTTCCGAAAAAGCAGGGTCGACAACATAGAGAGCATGTCTCGGAAGAGAGTAGGGAGCTTCACAGACGCATGACTAGCCTTCGAAGAGCTTTGCGCAGTCTTAAAAAACATGACAACTTCTCTTTGTGTGCTGTGACTTTTCGGCATGGAAAGCGTATAAAAAAAGGGAAGGGGTTTAAAGATGCTGGACAGGAGTGGAATAAGCTAATTTCCATTGCAGCCGCACGGCAAATGCAGGAATTGAAACGTGTTTCCTCCAATTTCGCAAACAGCTCCGATCCGACCGGAAATGCTTTCTTCTTGAAATTGCAGAGGCGGCAAAGAACTCCAAGCCAAATGAAGTTTTTGCAAGCCCTCAGACCAATTTTGCAGCCGTCTAAGAAGCAGTCAACCTTTCCTAAGCCTTTGCCGGTCTTGAAGGATGAGAATGGGGACACCCTGCAAACCATGGAGGAGTGAATGCCAGGTGGGTTCGACATTTTGCCCAACTGAGAGCGGGCAAGGAGGTGGAGGTCCCTGAATTTGTTCGACGTATGTTACAACGTCAGCAAGATTCCTGCAAGCCTGCTGAGTACCATGTGGAGGACCTGCCTAGTCGTCTTGAACTAGAGAAGGCTATTCGTAAGATGCACTATCGAAAGCTCCAGGACCAGACCGGCTTCCCAACGAATTGTTGAAAGCTAGTCCAGGTGATGCTGCCATGGTGCTCTATCCAATCCTTCTCAAGATGACTTGTCGCCTGGAAGAGCCGCTCCAATGGAAAGGGGGACAGATTTTCTCTTTATTAAAGGGGAAAGGGCAGCACTCTGACTGCCAAAACCACGAGGCATTTTGCTGACGTCTGTTTTGGGGAAAGCAGTCCCCTCCTCTATTCGTACGCGGTTGAATGAACCCTACTTGCTTGCCACGGATGACCTGCAGTTAGCAGCAAGTCTTATTCGGCACTCAGGTTTCCCGACTTTCGTGATAGGGGCAAGCGCAAGCAGAAGAGCACAGCGATACTGTTTTGCGATGTACAATCGGCGTATTATCGTGTTTTGCGGCAAATTGCAACGGTGCGCGCGTGACCGATGAAGATCTGGCTTTAGTCTTGTATCGGATGGGCCTCGGGCCAGAGTCGATGTCACTCATTCATGAATGCATGACCCAAAAATGTGCCTACCAAGAGCTTGGAGCAGGACCTGTTCAGCACCAGGTCCTTCAAGAAACTTTAGAGGGCACATATTTCACCTATACAGGTCATGAATTCATTCAGACACACCGAGGCACCAGGCCGGGAGACTCGTTAGCCGATATAGTATTCAATCTTGTGTTCTCGCAAGTTTTGTCTGAAGTCCAGAAAGAGCTTGAGGCCAGTGACTTACTTTTGAAGGTACGCACAAGAAGTGACCGAAATCCGTATCAAAATCAACCGACTGAACAAATGCTTCCAATGTTTCAAGTCACATGGGCAGATGACCTAGCAATCCTTGCAGAATTTGACAAGGCATCGCAGATTGAGAGCCGATTGGCATTGATTGCCTATGTATCTGTTACAGAAGCTGCATAAATACGGCATGAAGGTATCTATTGGAGAGACCAAAACTGCTGCAGTGATCTCACCAAGAGGACCCGGCGCCGTTCACATGAGACGACGACTTTTTGCTGCGACTCAAGCGACCTTTCCGGTCCTGCTAGAGGAGACGCGATACAGCTTCCTCTCGTACCTCGGTACCGGCACTTAGGAGGGATTGTCGATGCCAATGGGAGCATGTTACCAGAAATTCGCACTAGGTTTGCAAAGGGCGCGAGCTTCATTTTGGCGGGCGGCAAAGCATGTGTTCCGGCAGAGGCGTGTTCCCATAGAGACGCGCATGATGATTTTCAGGTCAACAGTTCTTTCCATCATGACTTGGGGAGTGGGAGCCTGGGTTGAGCTCAACCATCGAGAGCACCAAGCCTTCATCACCTCAGTATGGAATTTGTATGCTATGATGATGCCCAAATCATTTGTTGCACCATCAAGGGATGACATACGAAGCTGTTTGACCGGTGAAGACCCGGAAGATCTCATAAGGATTGCCCAGTTTCGTCATCTTGGGGCCTTGTTGCGAACAGCTCCTAACATTTTGTGGTCATTAGTTGCTGAAGATGACAATGCCATGCAGATGTACCACAAAGCTCTTGCTTGGGCATATTCCTTCCTGGATCGGGACTCGCCAGTGCGAGATGCACTGGATGGAGAGGCATGGAAGGAACTGGCAGCGAAACCAGCACAGTGGGCTCGCTATGGACGAACTGCCTTATACAGGGCAACGCAAGCCAAGCTTCGTGCCGCAACTACTGCAAGAGCCCATCGAGCCGTCCTGGACATTCTTAAGTCCAAGGGCCTAACTGATTCGTATGAACGAACGCAGCAGAGCCGACACATTTGTGTCATCTGTGAGAGGGCCTTTTCAGCGGCTCAAGGATGGTTCTTGCATGCTTGCCAGAAGCATGATTATGTCAGCGAATCCCAGTGAGGTTGTACAAGGGCAGACATGCCATTGCTGCGCTAAAGGTGTATTTGACACAAGAACGCCTTAGGCACCATTTGAGGTATAGTACTAAGTGTCGAGCTTTTTTTCGACAACAGCGTGGGCACTTGCCTCAGACTTCGGATTCTGTCTCGCAGCATCCTCAGTTTCCCTGGTATAGGCTGAACCAAGAGAGATTTCAGGGACCAAACACTCTGAGTAGAGATGTTGCCGCGTACTCAGAAGAGATTCCAGAAGCACTCCAGACTTTCCTTTGTCCAGAAGAGGATGTTTTCTTTCACGAAGGTTTGATTCTGGCGTTGAAGGAAGCCTGCCGAATCCCAGTGCCATATGACACTATTTTTTCTGAATTTCAGATATGGGGTAAAAGACTTTGAGGAAACAGATTCCAGGATCTTCTCTGCCGCGGTGCAAGGCGTGCAAGCTGGCTGAGGAGGCAATGCACAAAGACGATGTGCGGCATGATGACATGCTTGTGGCAGACGAGACCAGTCGTCGAGCAATCAGTTGTCGAGTTGCCGAGGGAACGGGACATCCAGATGGAACTAGAATGTCTACCACTCCCTCCTGGTGTGGTGATGACCGTGGTCTCTGTTGATGTCGCTATAGACCCTAGCCGCTGTGACCTATCAAAGGATCATCAGCAAAAGTTGTAGCATGATTTGATTCGCGGAGGATTTGTTGCAGGGCTTTATGGCGGGCCGCCCTGTGAATCCTGGAGCATAGCTCGCTGGGAACAACATACACACATGCTACAGCGTGGGCCTCGACCGGTTCGTGTGATCCTGAGTTATGGGGGATAGGTAGCTTGTCCAAGCGAGAGGGGCAACAAGTTTCTATAGGAAATGTTTTGATGCTCTTTTGCTTGAAGGCTGTCCTTTTACAGGCCCTCACTGGGGGTTTTTCATGGTTGGAGCACCCCCGGAACCCTCATAAGGGTGGAACGCGACGCACCAGAGCGCCATCCATCTGGATGACACAGATCATTCGATGGTTCCATGAAACGAGGTTTGTTTGTTTTCTTGGATGTGTTGCAAGGGTTCTTTGGAGCTGACAGCCCAAAGCCCACCACCCTTATGCTATCTGGGGTCGAGCTCACCGAAGTACAGCACTGTGAGGAATCCATGCGCAGTGCTGTATGTGCTCAGGGTTCAAACATCGGTTTAGAGGGAGGGAAAATGGCGAACTAGTCATCTCAAAGAGTACCCGCCTGCCTTTTTGCTCTTTTGGGGCCTCCCTCTTCCGATTATGGTTGAACCATCAGCCAGTCCGGACTGAAGTGTTCGAAGAAGCCACTGAGTGGCTCCGGAG
>CAXIVM010000945.1:0-20000 GCA_964035705.1 Porites rus
AAGAAGACGGTGGCGCCCTTCCTGATCCAAGTGACTCTCCGGGACAGCCGCCTGTACGACACCCTGTTGTGGCTGAGTCACAACTCAGTGTGGACGCTAATCGAAGCCCGGCTGCGCCAGCACATGGTCAGACCGACCCAGCTGGTGATGCAGTTGCTCAAGAACCAAGGACGCAATGGCCGCTCTTCTTAGACCAGGACCTTGCCACTGTGATGAGTTGGCGCTTGGCCACGGCCTGTTGGCTCAATGCCACGATGGTTGCTTTTTTTAGAACCAACTCCAATGCCGGGGACTACAGTGAGCAGGATCTCCACCGGGGCTGTGAGATGTTCGAGGCACTGTGTAGTCGCGCTGATCGCACTCTGGATCTATTGCACGACGAGGCCACTCGTTCCTTGCTTCAGAACTGGAACAGTCAAGGCCAGCAAGAGCTTCTGTCCTTCACGGGCCACTTCTTGGGGTGGTGTGCGCCACATTTGGTGATAACACCTGGGAGCGCCGCTTTGCTGAGACTGAGCTAGTCAAGTGTCACGACCAACGGGGGAGTTGGTCCGATCGTTTTGAATCCCTCAGCACCGGCGCCGAAAACACTGGAGCTGCAAGCATGTGTGGATGAGTTGCACATGCAATATGGAATGGTCACCGCTCTAGTTCATGCCAGGCCATGCGTGACCTTGTACACTGATGCCTTTCACAGTGTCCTTTGGCTTCCATGCTTTCGAGAGGCCCAGGACTTGACCGTCGAACACGTGGCTTACCAGATCACTAGCTTGATCGTCCATGCTGGCACACACTTAGGATAGGGTGTACTGAACTGAAAGCGGTGCCACACGCCGGCCTAGGGTTCCATTTCCTAAGGGTACCAGTACGAACCACGGGAACCTGGAGGACTTCAAGAGGAAAGAAGGCCAAAAGCTCAAGGCGAAAACGGACCGACGGGGTGACGGCGTAACGTGCATGTCTGCGGAGCTCACTAGCCCTTTACTAAGGGTAGAAACTAGCTGGGTTCTCGGCTTAGCCCAGTGGCCATGCACGGAAAAACTCAAAGCAGGTACGTGAGAGTGATCAGCTCTCATTTCCCGTACAATCAGGTAGCTTCGTTGGACATGGTCCCTGATTGTACGCCATGTCCCCCTGCTGCACAAGGAAAACAACTGTGAAGCTAAAACAATCCGAAAGGATCCCTATGATTCCAAGGGTTACACACACACGCCTCCCCGAGGGGAGGCAAGATTTTAAGCTCCGCGCCACAATCAACGAGGCAATGACGTGTACTTCGTCCCCAAGTAGTGGTAAGGCCAGGAACCTCTAGTAGCGTCAAAGAAAAACCTAACACCTAGTAGGAAGGCCAGGAGCCCCTAGTAGCATCCCAAGCTAAGGTGCCGACAAGAGGGAGGGGTAGGGAGAGACGAGAAAAAGGAGAGAAAAGAAAGGAAGGTGTTCCCAGCCCCAGCTACGACGCATGCGTCCAAGGACACACCAAAGGAAGAGAGGAGAAGGTTCCCAGCTATGACAAAAGCATCCAGGGACACCCAAGGAGGGAGGAAGGAGAGAGAGAAGGAAAGAAAGAAAGAAAGAAAGAGAGAGGGAGAGAAAGGGAGAGGAGAGAAAAAAGAAAAAGGCAAGTGTTCCCAGCTACGAACAAGCGTCCAGAGACACACCAAAGAAAGAGAGGGGTGATCCTGAGTGTTGCATTCAGGAAAACCCCAGGAAGCAAAGAAAGAAAGGGGGAAGGGAAGGGGGAGAAGGGACTAAGCTCGCGACAGGTTCCAATGAACCTTGAACAAACTTCGGTCGCTGCGACCACGTACAGCTTGCCCGAGGGCTGCCACCTCTGACCGCTGCGGTCACCTAAAGGCATGGGCCAGCTTGGAATTCCTAAAATGACACAAAATCATCGTACGTACGGCCTAGGCCACCTACGCTCGCTGCGAGCTGCTCTGTATCCGGGCAGGGGATACGTTGGACATACACCCGTTCGACGGGTCCACGGGAGGCACTCTGCGGGCTCATCCCGGGTTGGCACGGGGCCAAACACACTTAGGATAGGGTGTACTGAACTGAAAGCGGTGCCACACGCCGGCCTAGGGTTCCATTTCCTAAGGGTACCAGTACGAACCACGGGAACCTGGAGGACTTCAAGAGGAAAGAAGGCCAAAAGCTCAAGGCGAAAACGGACCGACGGGGTGACGGCGTAACGTGCATGTCTGCGGAACTCACTAGCCCTTTACTAAGGGTAGAAACTAGCTGGGTTCTCGGCTTAGCCCAGTGGCCATGCACGGACAAACTCAAAGCAGGTACGTGAGAGTGATCAGCTCTCATTTCCCGTACAATCAGGTAGCTTCGTTGGACATGGTCCCTGATTGTACGCCATGTCCCCCTGCTGCACAAGGAAAACAACTGTGAAGCTAAAACAATCCGAAAGGATCCCTATGATTCCAAGGGTTACACACACACACACACTCAGGGACACAATCGCTGGGTCTCGTTTCAGGACAACTGGGAGGCCCGGGAACATCATGCATTGCACCGAGAACCCGAGCAAGATGTGTTGGTGGTCTGGCTGGTCAAGGCTGACCTGCAATTGAAATGTCCCCCAACTCCGAGCCCATCAGCCCTCTTGAAGGATGAACTCATCACCCATGCTGCACGTTGCTATGCCCAGGCAAACTTTCCCGTCTTTCAAGCAAGTGACTCCCACTTGACTCGGCTGCTGACGACTACATACCCGGTCTGCGGGGTCCAGCTGATGAGCATGCCACTTTTTGAAGACCATGTTCATGTCCACCACCCGGCCCTGTGGATGCTTGGAGTGTCCCACCTAGATGCCACTTGGCCGCACTGGGACGAGGAACGGCTGCCGTGCCTCTGGTGTCTGGGCACTGTGAACTTGGCGCATGGTCCAGCTCGATCGCAGCCACACCGGTGCCAGATGATCGCGGCTCTGGCCCTGGCTCAGGCATACCATGCTGAGGAATTGCAACCAATGAGCTCCATCTTTGACGTCTCCCTTCCACCTAGCGAACGCATCCGCTGGGCTCAGGCAGACAATACCTCTATGGCGGAGGCACTGCTGATGGCTGAGGATCCTGAGCTTTGTGGAGCTGTGGTAGACAGTGCCGCTGCTTTAGGAGAAGAGCTGCAGCGCCGTGCAGTGGGGCCTCTGAGAGTGTTCACTCAGAGCTGGCGCCGGATGACACGCCCGGCCTCTCTGAGTCTTTCTCAATGCTAGGTGCTCGCTGGCCACAGTAGTCAGCATTTTGTACAGGCTCCGCGAGATGGAGCATGGGCTCGCCTACCCAGGCCATGACGAGGTCATGACACCCCACATGCGTTCAAAGACAAAAGGTTCGTCAGTGCGGCCAGAGGACAGCAGCAGGACAAGAGAAAGACAAGAGGAGGACGAGACCCGGACACAAAGCCCGGACACAGAGCCCGGACACAGAGTTCATAGGCGCGGCCAGTCAGTGTGGCCAGCTCTTTTTTTCTAAGAGAGAACCCCAACAGTAAACTGTTTGGGGAAAAATAGCTTCAGACCCTGAAGAGTCCCAAGGAGGACGAAAGCTTGGCATTTAATACCTTGCTGCAGTCGTAGAAAAGCTGCGTTGGGCTTGAGCGACCTGTTCTAAAGTTGTGTTTCCACAGGTTCGCAACTGTCGTCTTGTGAAAGTATGATGCACAACATTAAATTTCGCAGCTCAAGGTGCCTGATTAGATCTCCGTTTGGACTCTTCTTTACAAAGCTGCTGTAAACTGTGCCTATTTAAAATACTGCCCACGTTGACTGAAACAAACATTTGTAGCGCTGTGGACTGTGGACACTCCCGGACGCGCGACTCGTAGTTCTCACCTTTGCATTCAGAATCTCCTTGTGGCAGCACAAATCGCATAAAAACTTGTGATGACATCACTGGGGCTATCACGCTTAACAGCGCTGCACAAGCTTTTGTAGAAACACACAGTGTGACACACTTGACAAGAGAGAGGGCACTCCTTGGAGAGCTGTTCTTTCTCGGCCCTCCAACGCTCGCTGTCCACAGTGAGCCTATGAGGTGCAAGCGGTCGCACTAGGGTCTGGGAATGAAGCGTTTTGCAAATTGAATGTCTAGGCAGAAGCAGCGAAGCTGTCCAAAACCCAACAGTTAAAATCTCTATTACAGCAATTGCAAAAAACATGCAAGGTGCAAATTTCTGCTCGGCTGGTGCCCAAGCGCAATCTCTCTAAGCCTCTAAGATTATCATTTGCCCAATCGAAGTATCAACCTTTGGTTCTAGGACCAGGGGGGAATTGCCTTCTAATCTTCTATGCTCAACTCAACTCTTGGGATTTTCTGAGCATTGACAGCGTATGCAGCAGGAAACCTTTGAGGCCCAAAGGACAATTGAAACTTGTTTCATTACATCCCCGCTGCCTTTGGATTGAATCATTCAGAGCAATAATCTTCCGCTTGTTCGTATTGACCTCAGAGGTGCAGCCAATGCTGATGGGCACACCAAGGCTTGAAAGTACAGTCAACTAGCAATGCTGGCCGATGTTACAGTATAAGTATAAGTAGGTCTGCAGGTCGAAAGAAAGAATTGCTTTGCAGAAGAACAAAGTCACTGTGACACAAGAAATCGTCACGTGCAAGGCTTGGAAATCAGCCACCTGTCCATAAGTGTTTGTGCATGCAGAATGAGATAATGTATATATATATATAGGTAGGCTGGGCTCAATATTAGCACAAGGACACGGCCGCGGTTGTCTTCTCGAAAATGTTGGAGTTGCACCAGCAAGCCTCTACTGCGTGTTCAATTGGGAAGGAAACATCTTCTCTGCAGAGCACCGGGCTTTCTCATCATGAATTTTCTGGTCTTCTTCTTCTTCTTTGGTCATTTTGTGCTGCATCTCCTGAAGTAGAGTAGCGACCCGGCCGACGCTTCAGCTGCCACCAAGTTGAAACCATGCTTTGGCCGGAAAATGTTTCAACCGCATAAGACCCAGCATGCCAGGCCAACCTTTGCGAGCCCATTAGCACTCCCTGACATCTTGACAGCAAAGGCTGTGCCCCCAAGGAGAAACCAGGCCATGAGAGCACGGAAAGCTAGCTTTCGCCATGCTCCCATGATGTGCCAAGCAGCTGATTGCTTGACTGAACTTCATTAATACGTGCTGCAAGCCAAATGAGATCATTCAAAAGCAGACCAATAAACTAAGCAACAACAAGCACTTGCTTTGGCTGTGTCTCTGCCATGTCCACAAACAAATAAAGGTCGACTTGCTTGATACTTGATGTTGTTTCTCCCTTTTCTGCTTCCTTTGTCCCGCCCTTTTGCAACGCATTCATACTTTTCCATCTGCAACGAAGTCCTCAGATGCGGAACTGTTTATTCGGGGTACAAATGCATACTTGGTTGCCACCTGGATCTTGATCCACTCAAGAATGGCTTCAGCGGACAATCTCCACCTTGGGTCTTGACTGAAAGCAATAGGGATTTGTCCGGACATGTCCCCCATTAAGTCGTTCTTTCTGAAAATGAAGACACTCAAAGCTAGGCTTCGACACCGTGATCCAAGCATGGCATCATGAGCGACACCTGCACTAGGTGCACCCCCCGCTCAAGAGTCCTCCCTTGGACAGTGCACGCGGAAAGCAAGAGCACAGCAAAATAAACTTGTTAAAGACAAGAATAATTTTGGAAATGACCATCCCATCCATGTCAACTGGGGTTATGGCTTGGAAGCAAGTTGACAGTCCTTTGGACAGGTAGGCAGACAGGTAGGTGGACAGGTAGGGAGGTAGGGAGGTAGGTAGGGAGGGCAGGGAGGCACGGAGGCAGGGAAGGTAGGGAAGGTAGGGTAGGGGTCAAGCACCAGCAATGTGAATCAAGGAAAGACCGAAGGGAGTTGTTCTGTAGGGAGGTCGGTAGAGAGAGAGAGGGAGAATTGTGCACTGGGATGGAGCATATTATAGCCATGACTAGAACATACAAGCGAGACAACCTTTCTCAGACTCTTGTGGAGTTGCCGGCAGAATCTTCCCGCAATGATTGCTGGCTGCTGCCGTCAGTTTCAAGCTTTCAAGCTCTGTTGCTTTCGCGGCCTTGCAAAATGTTAGGCTCTACACCATGTGCTTTGGCAGTCTCTTCAAGGGCCTCACAAAGATGTTGCCAAGTTGTAATTTGTTGGCTTTCTGCACCCAAAATGCAAGCAAAGCACAAGATTCGCAAGTTCAGCACAATGCATTGGCGAGTTGACCAAGCCCATGTTGGGCTCAGCAGTTGTGAGAAAGCTATGATGCAACGATCTAATTACGCGGCACTTTGGGACTTTCTGGTCACATTTCCACTTCTGGAATTACGTCGGCATACCTGCAACAATGGCAATGCACAATTCACAGTGCATCTCTCTGCCGGCCTCTCTCCACGGTTGCACAAACTCTGCCAATAGATGCGCAAGATGCCTGGCCATATCAGAAAGTAATGGAAAAGCAATGAAAGAAGAGAAAAGGTCCAAAGAAAGGTCATAGAAGCTCTAAGAGAAGGAATAAAGAAAGGAAAGGAAAGGATGTACAATGCAATTTCTCCTATTTTCAGCGCTGGCGCCTTTTTTGGAGCTCCCGTGCCATCGTGGCTGCCTGACTGTTCAAATCATGCTACCAGCAACCGATAATGAAACCATAGGAAGCACTGAAGCTCGGATGCAAACACATGTCCAAAACTTGGCCGAAATATGCACCGTCACTATTTGCCAGCTGAAATGATTGCCTTACATCCAGAAGCTGGTGAGATCCGAAGCCAAAGCAAACTCTCGACAAAGGGAAGGGAGGTAGGTGGGAGGGTAGGTACGGTAGGGTGGGGTGGGGTAGGGTAGAGTAGGGTAGGGCAGGGCAGGGTAGGGTAGATAGCGAGGGAGGTAGGTAGTGAGGTAGGTAGGTAGGTAGACAGGCAGGTAGGTAGGCAGGTAGGTAGGCAGGCAGGTAGGTAGATAGGCCGTGAGGGAGGGAGGTAGTAAGGTTAGGTTAGGTTAGGGTAAGGTAGGGTAGGGTAGGGCAGGGTATGGAGGTAGGTAGGTAGGTAGGTAGGGAGGGAGATAAAGAGGGAAAGGTAGGAGACAAACAGACAGAGACAGAGACAGAGACAGAGACAGAGACAGAGACAGAGACAGACAGACAGGAAAAATCGGCTCAAGCTGCTCAAGTTTACTCTGCTCTTGACTTGAAAAGGGTAGGCGGAAACCAATCCTCCTTTTCTTTTGCAGTACTCGCTACTTGTTAACTCTCGCCTTTTCACGCAGCTCCCCCGCGCGATGGTAAAGCCCTTTCTGCATCAAGTGCATCTCCTTGCTCAGCTTGGGTACCAAGCAAATGCACTTGCAACCAGTCCAATTAAAAAAGAACAAGTGGCAATGGTCGATTTCGGCACCATTGCTTTCTAACTCTCGAAGGCATACAGTAGTTCGTACAGCCTCTGCGGCAAACTTTTCCCCAGTGGTGGCCAGCGGTAACAGAAGAAACAGAAGTTGAATGTAGACCTCATCTCAGGGCACAACAAGGACGCTCTAAGTGATTGCGCTGGTTGCTACCTCTTGGTTCTGGCGCACAAAGCTCTGGAAACCGTTGAAGCTGATGCCACCTTAATAAAAATGACTGAGCCAGGATGTCAGGAGGATCTCAATTGTTTGCGCCATCAGTTTGCTGAGCTAAGCTTCTGGCTTTTGACAGAGGTCCTCAAGCTGGCCTGGGTAGACTTATTGTTGCAAACTCTCTTGCAAGCCCAAAGGCTCCCAAAAGGTATCAACATTCAATCAAATTAGTATAGTCAAAAGCCCCTGAGCTTTCCGGTCTTCAAGGGACACGAGAAAAGCAACTTGTGATAAAGAAGGAACAGCATACCGGCCTCGCTCCGAGCAAGGGCAGCGAACACAAACCTGATGTCCAAAGGCATCATATGCAGGACGTGTTTGCCGAGGATAAAAACAGCAGGTACAGTATGCACAATGGTTTGAGGGCCTGGCTCTGCTACGCCTTGGACGTCTTGTTCCAACTTTTCTTGTTCGCCTGCTCCTTTTTCTTCAAAGAAGTTTCGAACTGATTGAAATACGCTTTCTTTTGTCAAAGGCTTCTGCGAGGCATCATCTTTAAACCGCAAAGCTGCTCCAGCATCATGGCTTACTCCCTCATAACCAGTCACGGCACAAAACACAATCCGGCATAGCAGCTCTGATGAGACATGTCGAAAGCTTCCTTGAGACGGCTCGGGATTCAAAGCTTTCACAAAGCGGTAGAATACTTCAAATGGAAGGGTTGTCAGAAGCTGCCACGCTTCTTCCTTCTCATCTTCATGCTCAGTCTCCAGGACTCTTTTTCGGGATGCACAAGGCACAGACAAAAAGAGATGCTTGGCAACACGTTCCACAGTTTCTCGGCGGCGCACACCAAATATTGCAAGAAAGGAGCTGAAATTTTTGAAAGTCATTTGAGTAGGCGCTACTGAGTTTAAAATCTCCACTCGAGCTCGAGCTATTTCCTCAAATGCAGACTTGGATCTATTGATGCCTTCTTCCTTGGCCTTGTTCCAGAGGATCTTGGATTTCATCATTGCCAGGCTACTGCTCCTCAACATGACTTGATTCAAGTTCAAGTCTTTCAAGCTTGTTGGATATTCCGCTTCATCTTCTGTGGTGCCAGTTTCAGAGCTTGTTGCACTGCTGACATTCCCCTCCTCTGCAAAAACATCCCAAACTCCCATGTCAAATACCCTTTTGTTAAGCTTCTTCATGTACCGTGATGTGACGTCTCTAACATTGCGAGCAGAGAGGCGTCTGGGGACTGTCTCAGTCTGACCTGAAGCAGCTGAGGTTTTCACAGTCTGTCCAGATTGTGGTTCCGAATTGAAGTTCTGCTGTAAATTCCAAATAAACTTAAAGCTTTCCAACCATGCGGTGAAGGACTCATCATTGAGATTTTGAGCTTTGAGGCGATGCGCAAGATCTAGTTGGCCAGCACCAACACCTGCCAAGCCAGCTTCCTTGAGCACATTCCGTGTCTTCTGCAACTCACATCGCTCTTCTTCCAAAATTGCATCTTTGCACTGTCTGCGAAGCACTCGTACGATCTCGGGGCGTTTCAAGCTCGGTGCTGAGCAAGGTCGCGACAGCGCCACGCATCCCTTTGATCTCCTTGTGCTTTTTGTGCTGATCCGGGATGCAGTGGACACAACACATGAAGGAGGGCTTGGAGGAGACACATCCTCTCGCCGTTCTGGCAAGGATGGAAGCACTATTTCATCAGGGGCATCTGAAAAGTGCTGAAATATCCGAAACCACTGGTGAACCAACTCGATTGGGTCTTCATGGGTCACAACCAGGTCATGAAGTAGGTCATCTGTGAGTTTTTGTCTTCGCTTGCGCACTTTCAAAGCACCGGAATCAGATGAATGAGCAACTTGGCGCCACAAAATTGCAGTACTTCCCTGGGCACCTGCTTGCACTAATCTTGCTGCGCTCTCCTTCTTTCTCTTACTTGGCTTGGAACCTTGCGGCTCTGCCGTTGCAAGCTGATATCGTCCTGTTGCTCTGAGAGCCACATTGCGGCCAAACTCATATTCATAGCTATCTAAGCCAAGCACAAATGGAAAGGAGTAAATTGCACCTTTGGGAAGCACTGACAGTGGCATCCTCTTTTCGGGCTTCTCCACTTTTGTGGTGCCCTTGGATGGGCTGCGGCTCCCTTTGGCACTGTCATCACACTGTCTCAAATGAAGCATTCGATTCCTCCAAAGAACATGTAGAACGCAAGTACTTGTAGTACATACAAAAACCATTAAAAACACCAGCAATGTCTTGTTGTTCGAAGTAAATGCATCCATTGTAAAGTTTGTCATGTGTCTGTGTGTGTGTTGTCGCAGTTCATGGTGTCATGCTCTAGGTCCATTTGAGCTAGCTCAAACCAATAAGCTACAAAAGAAGCCAAGGAATCTATGGAATTTATGGCACGTGCCAGTGCTTGCAAGACGCCACCACAGAATCTTAGGGCGGGTCTCAGACTGAATATGATGGTTTGCCAAGCCGCAAAAGCTGCCCAAAACGATACGAAGAACAAGATGAAGCCCATGAACCCAAATCCAAACCACTCTTACATGACATGACACTTTTGTGGAACACTCTTGTAGACACTCTTGCTTGGCACTGTTTGCATGACACTCTTGTAAGAAACCCTTGGGCGACACACTTGTGCGACGCTCTTCTGGTACCATTCTAAGACACTGTTGTGGGACGCTGTTGTGGGACGCTCTTGTCAAGCAGGACGCTCTTGTCGACACTCTTGCCCGACACTCTTGTTGGACATGTTGCGGCGTGATACTCTTGTTCGACACTCTTGAGCGACACTCTGACTCTATTGTCCAATTTCAGGAAAATTTGTGCCACGCTCTTGCTTGACACACTTCTGGGTCACTTTGGCGCGACACTCTTCAGGCGAATCTACCACGTCACCAGGCCAGCCCATCCAAGACCTCCTCCAAAAGCTTTTCCAATGAGAGGGCCATAGCGCGACACCCGGCAACGCTGACAACAGTTGCGAACGGTTCTGCCACGTCATGCGAACACAGCTCTGACGAGACCGCTTCACGAGACTAGTCCGTCTTGATATGGGCCTCAGCATCTACAATCACATCCATCTCTCCTGGCACACAATTCTGCACCAAAAGACACGTTGTTGTTTCTCTACTTGAACTGTCTTAAAGCCCACCTCCAAGTACGAGGACAGGTTTGGTACAAACTGGAACTGGCAAAGACCTCCACAAACTTCAAGCTGCGGTTCAAAATTGCACAATTCTGGTTGCAAACACAGGGCTTGTACATCAAGTTGCCAAACATGTATTCACCGAAACCGTGATCACATGTGCGAGTTCAGTTCATTCAATTCTCTTGCGCAGCTACAAATTGTAAAAGCCGCAAGCAGGTTCCGTTTTAACTGAAAGCAAGTGGCCCCTGGAGCTGTCGCAAATCCAGTAAACGAGTTCCAGGCGGACATCCTGCAAAACTTCACACACCGCGAACTCTGCAATCAAAGTAGCCCAGACTTTGCTTTTTGATAGCAATGATGTTGAAAAATTGCTTGATCTTGTGTCCTTTCTTCATGAGCTCCATGTAATCTCCAACATCTGCCAAAGACGTCTCTTTGTCGAAGAAAAGCTGCAAGCGCAACGATGCATTTGCTATTCTTATGATTCCTATCTTGAAATCTCCAAATGGGACTACTGATTAGGTTCACTAGGTATTGTGGATGGCCATGACATACTACTGTACTACTGTAGAATACATCTCACAATCGAAAAGAAAAAAGGAGAAACTGTAGAGTCTTCAAGCGTGCCTCCTGGCAAAGTTTTGCATCACGTTCAAAGGCACGGCTTATGAAGCCCCATGTGATGCGAAAGGCTTGGAGAGGAGCTCGAAGCAGACTTCGTAGAATGATACCAACATTTCCACTGGGAGGCACACTGCACAATAGGACAAGCCCAGCAAGCATGTCGAGATCTGCCGCAGCCTTTAGGGTAATCAGACCTCCAAAGCTGTGGCCTAGCAAAATGACTCGTTGACCTTCCTTTTCCAGCTGCCGCACAAAGGAAGCAACATCAGAAGCATGCTCCTCCAAAGTGCCTGCAACGGGGAGCTGATCTGGCATCTTGCCTTGTCCTTGTCCTCTTAACGAAAGTGCATATGCATTCAAGCCATGCTCCCGAAAGAAGTCCAAATAAAATGCCTCATAGCACCAAGCGGCATGATAGCTACCATGGATACAAACAAGGCTTACCCTGCTGACTGAGTCTTTTGCTTTACCGCCAAGAACTTCCAATGCAACTTTGTCATTGGGAAGAGTGAAGAGATCGTCAGTCAACACAGTGCGTTCAACTCGCTTGCGGTTCCTGGCCCTGAACCTTTTCAGTGAGCGGTACATCTTGATAGCCACAATGCCGACGGCTGTGGCGCTCCCTGATGATCGCCAGCAAAAGTGTGGATTCGTTTGGTATGCCTTCATGGGGGGAATACTTGGAGTCAAAGATCCGTCGAGCGATGGAGCGCTCATCCGAATCGCCAGCGCCATGGTCGCGAGGCTCAGCTTTGTCTGGTATGCACACACAAGCTAGTTCACAAGCAAGCAAACCAGCCCTTCATGAATGACGAGAGGTGTTTTGCACTACCGTTGCATGATTGCATTTGAGGCATTACTAGTTGGGCTTCCAGGTCCCCTCAAGTGCCCTACAGGTCATGCAAGCCAAAATGTCAAGCCGAATCGAAGTTGAAGCATAAAAGCACGGACATGGGACAATCCAGGCCCACAACCTTTCCACGATACATCAAGCTGACGGAATTTGGCCACATAAAAAGAATGGCACTATGTACACACTCGGGAAGAGTGCTAGGGCAAACAATCAAACCGGATACATCTAGGTCTCAGAAGCTTCAGAAGTCTGAGGCAGCAATTTCCTGTGCACAGAAAGAAGCTAGACAACATGAAAGGTATTCGTTGAGTCATTGAAACTCCGCCTCGCAGCGAAGAGTGTAAGCCAGACAAAGTAGTGTTATCAAACATCAGTTGGTGAGGAGCAATGTTGTTGTAGTGATGCTGTAAATGCACATTGACATGAATAATGAATTAACCAGTAGCATCATCAAAAAACATGATACAAAATGCCAATTGTTCTGCAATCCACAATTTTCATTCTATGTAGTGCAAAGCAACCAAAAATACCCAATCAACATAATAGACGGTTTGAAGCTACAGGGTACATCTGCTCTGTACGACTGATGCTGCCAGCTAACGGACATGATTTGAACAAGAGCTACTTGTGTGGGATGACGGTTTTGTTTGATGCGTGCATCCTTCCAACATTGATGACAAAGTTGCCAAAAGACTTGGCGAATCCTTTCTCCTTGAGAGATGCATGGGGACCAAGTGGAAGAGATGCGAGGGTTGAGACTTGACTAGACAAATTTGTAAGCCTCAAGAAACTTTCGCACCAATGCACAAGTCACGAGTCAAAGAATGCTGCTCACTCAAAAATGAACAAGGTGCAACGGTGCAACGCACAGTGTGTTTATGGTGCACTTTCAATGTTCAAAACCTACACCGGCCCCCAGTAGCAAAGCTTCATGTTGATTAGCGGCATACAACCAAAGCACCAAAGGGCCGCCTATTTTCAAGGAGATCAAAACAACAAAGCAACCCAGGAAGGTATACTACCTCAGAAGAGCAGGGGGCAAAAAGATTGCCACACTCCTGTCGAAGCTGTTTCTGCTGTGTAGGGGGCTCTCTTGCCGCACAGTGATGTGAATACCAAAACAAAGCAATCCAATATCTGAGTGTGTTGTGCCTCAACTGCCATGGCAATGCGCGCTGCACGCGCAGCATAAACTGAAGGTCAACCTCCTCTGCAATGTGTACAGCTGGAGACCTGCAAAGACTAATTTCTGCATGAACTGCCAAAGGAAGGCAAGGACACACTTGTCAAACTTTTCATTAAATTTATTTAACGTTGCGAGCTGCTGCGAGCCGCCTCAGTTCAGGATCACGTCGAAGCCATGCACCTGCTCGCATACGTCCATCATGAGAGCCGGCAAGTCGGTAAAATGGCCTTGTGAGGGTCAAAAGAATCCAGTCTAAAACATGGTATGTGTTTACATGATACATGTAATATAGGATAATATGCATGGCCAAAACCGCCAAACAGGTGCCAAGTGCCAAGGTACGTGAACCATTCGCTTTTCATACATAACCTCAAGAGCATGGAATCTCTTGATATTGTACAGGCGAAATCTCCGCATCTGTTTCACAACAAGTTCTTGGCACCAAGCATATCGAAAGCAACGAACGCACGGCGCAGTTCGAGTGGCATCCATTCCTTTTTGAGAACCTGCGGAACAGTTCCACCAGCAAGAAGGTCATAGAAAAAACATGCAAAGGCAGTGAGTGGTAGCCAATGCTCTGCTCAACAGATACAACCAAAAGGGCTGGATTGGAAGGAGCAGAGCAAACACAATTCAAGCCACCATCACCTAGATCTACACAACACGTCAAGCACACAACAGTCATGCTCGAAAGGACAAAGTGGCCTGTTGGACATCTCGCTTTCTCTTCCTCAAGTACTGCTCAAAACCAATGAACCGCCGCCTGAAGTCCTTCAGTGCATTGTGGTTAAGAACAAGCTTTGATGCATGTGCGCATGTCAGACCAAAATTCGTGAACTTTTAAAATAGTGGCACAAGGAGACCAAAGCAAGACCAACACCAATTTGGAAACACAAGGACCAGGAAAACCATACATATATAAACTTCTAGAGAGATGATTCCTCTGTGAGTTGAAACTGTTTCATGTGGGAGTACAAAAATAGAACGCGCATAGAAGCTGCTGATGCATTTCCCAACTGGCCCTCGAAGGCCTTGAGAAGCTGTTGGAAAAGAAAGAGAGCTTGGATTTTTTGGGGCTGAAGTTGAAAGAGTTTGGAATGTGTTTGGTTGTGGACCATGCCCTCTTACCAACAAATTATGAGACCAAATTGTTCAATCACTTTCACCTTCACCACCTCAATCCACGTTGCGCACAAATGGCGAGATGGAGCCTGATGGCGCTGCCACCTATGCAGGAGCTGTGGAGGGAGGGAGAAAGGAAAGAAGGCAAGAACCACCACAGGGAACCTGGATTCGGGTACGGCCCTTGCCTTGGCTCCACTGTATTCAGGAACAGTTGAAGGCATCAAGAGACGCTGTCCGAAAGGCTGACAGGTCCCGAAAGGCTGACAGGTCTTCGGTATGCTTGCGCCGCCTGCCTTATCAGGAACCTCAGGGCCAGGACACCACATGATCAAGCGGCCTGACTTCTTGAAGGAAGAGGAGAAAAGCTATGGAAGAGGGAAGGAGCAAAGATGGGAAGTCAAGCGAAGAGGAAGGAGGAGTCTTTATCGCCCACCACCAGAACATTTCAGGATCGACTTCGTGAAGAAAAAGAAAACGCAGATCTCCCAGGAAGTCAAGGCCTTGACGGAATTTTGTCGCTCAAAGCAGGAAGAGAACGATCTACTGCGTCAAGAACTCTATGAAAGAAGGATCGTTGAAGAGGTTGAGAAAGAATGGAAAAAAGAAGGATTGACCCCTTTGAACGACTTCCACCTACAATACCTCCCGCATGGTCTGGTCCTATCGACAGGCCGCCTATGGTGGAAAGGTCTATGGGAAGGCATCTATGTCCGGCAAAGAAAAAAATTGTTGGGAACAAATGGAGGTCATTATACACTGAGTCATGACCCTACTCTACTGGTTGAGAGCATGAAACTCTTTCAACGGCAGATTTCTGAAGGGCATGACTCACAGTGCACCATCAAAGGGCAGTCGTCTGCCAAGTTGCACAACTTCCAACTTTGGGTCAATCCAAGGAAGTACCGCACAACTACAGTTAGGGGGTTGGCTACTTCTGGCGCAACCAGTGGTTGCTGACTTGACGGCCGACCTCTGGTGGGATCAGACTTTGAAGGAGGTGGAACTTGCTGATCAAAACCGGACATGTCAAGTACAAGTACAACGAGTACTATCTGGCTCAAAAGGCCATGTCTGGAGTCATTACAACGCTGGGGGTTGCGCCATGATTCAATGATGGAGTGTTGAGGAAAATGAAAACGATGACACATGACGATCAACAGTACTTCACGCAGTCCGCAGCAGAACCGAATCTATGGGCCCTATGAAGATGATGATAACAAAGAGAGGGGAGACTTGAAGAGATATCTGCCGGCGCATGTCGACGACCCTTCAAAAGAAATAGGCACCAAAAAAAGGTTGGGTCTAGCTGGCCAAGAGGTCTGGAGGTTTTCACGGACTCCAGGTTCGCCGCCAACGCTGAGACGCAGGCATCTCACGGCTCCGTTGTGGTGACTCCTGGAACGGAGTGATAATGTTCCGGAAGAATGGGAAACAACCGCTCCCAGCTCTCAACAGCTGAATCTGAACTCCTGGAGGCGATTGAAGGACTTCAAACAAGAGACGCTGTTGACTGCTTGATAAATGAGCATGAGGACCGTTGTTGTTTTCTTGTATGGGTCCTTACAAGAAAACAACAACGTTCATTGGAAATCACGTTCAGTGGCGCATCGCAAATCTTGATTGGAGGGCGCGTCACGTACCTGGATCAATCATGATTGCCGACCTCGGCACCAAGGCCCTCACGATCCAAACGGGAGCTGAAGGAGCTCATGATGATGGTTCTCCAAGAAGAGGGTGAAGGAAGATTTCACGAGGAAGGCCCAGAGGCAGCAAGATTCAAAGACGACGTGGGCAATGAAGTTTGAAAAGGAAGATTTAAAGGTGATGATCCTGCACAGACGATCTTGGTCATCCTCGCCACCCTGGCTGTGCGTCACCTGCTGATGTGGCTTGCGGCTCCAAGACAACGTGGCGCTGAGGACCTCCAGAACCTCGACCGCCCACCAAGGTCCTAGGTTCAAGAGGAACAGCAGCTGATGTGGATCATTGCTGCATGGACGCCGGAACAGCGTATGGAAGCCGGACTCAATGAGCCTCTGCTGAGTTCAAGTCCAATCTACAGTCCCTTGCTCTGATGTCAGCCTGGGAAGAACTTAGGAAGAACCGGAACTAACAAGAGGCTGTTCAGGAGGAAGAGACGCTATACAATCCTACAGAGAAGGACTACCGGGATATCAGAGCTGACGAAAGTTGGGATCCAAACTCATCGAGTCCACACCGGAATGAACCCTCACAAGCCGCAGCCAAGACTATTCCAAGAGTCGTTTAACCTGCGGGGGCTCTGTCGACTGTCACCTTGAGGTTTTGTGTTTTGAGGAATTCACCATGCCAGGCAAGGAATCTGGCGCCGAGGCTGGGCCGAAATCTATCAGCAGGACGCTCCGAATCCTCCATCTTGCGCCACTGGTGGTGAATAGCGCAACAGTTGAGGAACAGGAGCCTCAACATGTGAAGATGAAGGTGAGGAGGGGGATAAGCAGAAAAAGAAAAAGGGAATCAAGAGATTCCTAAAGCCAGCTGCGTTTTTCCACAAGGCCTGGTTGGTGCACTACGGATGATATGATAACCACAAGGGTTGGTGAAGCACCGAATGACTTGGATGCTTGGGTTGAGCTGCTTGGTGCCACAAGGCCGGGCTGCGGAAAGAAAAGAGGAGTTGCTTGACTGGAAGTGACGCGTGCCTCAGTTACGCACCAGTGTAGGAGGGAACATTGTTTTGTGCGTCACAATGGTTTTGACTAATTGCCGGCGAACGAACGCTGCGAAGAACAAAAGGGTTTGGGCTGATGAACGGTTGAAGTGTCCGATCAACGGGTGGTACAATAGCTCCAAAGAAGCTAAGGGGAGTGCTGGTGCATTTCCCGAGACGTTTGCTTTCATGCGGGTCATCGCATTTGCAGCCCTTTTTACGTTTCAAGAGGGAAGAAAATTCCCAACTGGCCCTCGAAGGCCTTGAGAAGCTGCTGGAAAACAAATAGAGCTTGGACGTTTGGGACTGGAGAGTTTGGAATGTTTTTGGGTGTGGACAATGCCCTCTTGCCAACAACAAACAGGTGCAGAGTTTTTGGGATGCAGTAAAGTTCCAGCACCGAAACTATTACACAAAGCAAAAAATAATCTTTGTTCTCGTCGCTTGTCCTCCAAAAGCTGCTTTTGCAACTCCACTCGCTTTTCCGGGCTCAAAGTCTCCAGCTCTTTGCCCAACGTGGGTACCGAGCAGGGCCTGAGTGCCCCGAATTCAACCAATCAGCAAAAAAACAGTTCTTTTAGCCGCACGCCAAATCTTAGAGTCAGGTGTGAGGTTTACTGTGTGTATACAAGCCTGAGGTTTCTTAATTTGTTCTACTTAGCAGGGGGCAAGGTCTCCAGCGAATTGTCCAACGAAGCTATAGTGATGGACAACAACTTGGAACAAAAAAGTTTTTCCAAAATCCAAAGCCCTTTACTTGGAATCAAAAGCCATGCCTGCAAAAAATCCAGGCTTAGATATATTGCCATGTTCCTAGTGTTTGTGTTAGAACATGCCCAACCCCGTGTCTTAGAACACCTGCGTCACTTAGAACATCATTGTTAGTTAAGCATGCTTAGAGAGTCACAGAGTTTATTCATCAACTGTGCACTCTCTCGTGTTCATATCCCTTCTGAAAGGACAATTTTCCTGAATGTTCTAACTCATTACTCGGAACGTTACATTGTTACAATGTTCTTAGCCTTACGCTTAGAACATCCCTTAACAGGGCAACTGTTGAAAATGTGTCTTTCCAAGCGATGTTCTAAGTGGTTGTCCCTCGCTATAAACCGCTGGAGGGCAAGCGGATGGAGACGTCCATTCGTGTACCCGCTATGTTTGTGAGTGGTGTAATCACCTTCCACTCGTAGAGGTTCTCAGGGTGTTGCAAGACGATTCAGGTCTGCAAATGTGCACTCGCCGCTCGCTCTCACCGTTTCTCAATCATGTGGCAATTCTTTGGAACTTGAAGACTTGGGTTTTGAAAACTTTTAGAAAAATTGGAACTTTCGGCTCCTCGGGATGGTTGGAGCGCTTTGCATTGTCTCCGTTTCCTCAGGCCCCTTTTTTCACTTATATAGGCTTCCGTGTGGCATACGGCATTCATATAGTTCGTACTTTTATCCTGAGTGTGTCTGCCGCACAGTCTTCAAGAAGCAATGTGGAACATTGCAGACATTGGTTTGCGACCAGCTGCACATTGTTCAGCTACACATGACACACTATATGTTATCCATTCATATGTTGTATTGGTCAAGACTGGCTCAGCAATAGAGTGGGTTTATATGCTGGAGCGAACATGTCCTTGTTGGGCATTCTCTGAAAGCTAATGGAGATTAATGGTATTCCCTATGGGACTTACAAGCCTGCATGCATCATTTTGGCCGCAATCCCTTGATTCGTTTGAGGGGCCTAGACCCCGCACCTAACGTGGCATCGTAACTAACCAGACATTCTTGGACCTTGCGGCCTTGCACTATTCAGGAGGACTCGGCTGAAATCTTCAATTGCGCTTTGCTTGATACTTGAGACATCCTCTGTAACTGACATGGGAAATTTCCTCGGGCATGCAGAAAAAAAGGGCAGAGGGTTACACGGGGATACTCCTAATTGTTGTGTTGCATAGGATTTGCGCATCTGACACACGCGAAGCTGTCATATTTACATACATCTGCACAACACCCACGTGTGAACATAGAGAAGATAAAAGTCTTGAATCTTGAAGATTAAGTACAGATGGACAAATGATGCAAACCACGGCACAAAAACAAAAATAACTAAGTATCTAACAAACCCACGAGAATCAGCTGTTTGTTTATCCTGTCTTTTCGATGCTTTTCTGTGGCCAACTTTTTGCATAGTCGCTTTGCTTTGTTTCCTTCTGTTTGCTTAATTTTCTGAGTGACTGCTGTGCTTTCTCAGAACCCAGATATTGTTCAATTTAGGGCATTGTGTCTAAAACGGCCTTAGTTCCATCCTTCGGTAAGCCCACAACGTCCAGAAACAGCCGCTGAGGAGGCCAACCCTCAATGATTTGTAGAGCGTTTTGCCCTTGGAGAGGTGAGTTCACTTGCAATGACAACCAAAGACCATCAAGAATGGTAAAAAAAATAGAAAGTGAGAGTGAATGAGAGGTGGCCTGTTGACCAAAGAAATGTCTTGACCCATTCAGTTGGCGAAATTGTCAGCAATTCAGGGTTGACATGCTTTGTGTACTGTAAATGTCAGAGAGGGTTTGTTATACGGCAGAGATATGACCACCCGCTTGCCTCCCAAGCGATGTGCCTCCCAAATGAAACCCTAGATGGGACAGGGGCTGGGATGTCACAGGCGCCTGCTAGATCACAAGATAAACAATGCAATTCATCATGCAGGACGAACACACTAGCACCAGTATTCTGAGCATGTATATCCCGCGTAACTTAGATAGATAATGTCTAATATATAGGTGGAAACACCAAAGAACAAAGCTAACAA
>CAXIVM010000946.1:0-66607 GCA_964035705.1 Porites rus
AGGCCATCGCTTCTAGGTGCTATAACGAAATCTCTGTGAGTTTGATGTCGACTCGGCTTGGAGGCCTCCCGGTCCAAAGGAGCAGCCGCGCGCTGCTCTGACCACCACCTGTGTGGATTTCACTGCCTTTTTGAGGGGTTGCTCTTCGATCACCAAAAGGGTGATGGCCTGACATCTTCGCTGTCTGCCAGCTCCGTGCCATACAGGCGCTTTTCCTCCTTCAAGTGATCATGCGCAAAAGAACGACCAACTAAGCACCATCCTTCAGCAAAACAGTCTGTAAACTCTGGTCCTGCAGCCACGCCAATGATCCCAACCATCCGATCTGCTGAACAGAGACTTCGACAAACCTGCGAACTTGAGTTCGCTTAAAGGTCAAGTTTCAGTGCTAAATGACTTTAGCCAACTCCAGCACGAAGACATCCTTAACTCCCTTGGACTTGTCCTTCTCCGCCATCTGTAGATCCGAAACCATCTTTGAATTCGTGCCTTTGATGAAGTTGCAATGTCACTTGCATTTGCATCCTAAGCCCTTTAAGCACATCCGAAAACAAGCTAAAATTCAGTGCTCAGTGCTAAGGCTGCTGGCAGCTGCAAAGTGTCGGGGCCGCAGCCTGAGGTGTGTAGAAAGAACAGTGCCAAGCTCAAATCTTGTGATGAAAAGAAATAATACACGATTACCAAAAAAAACAAGTAACAAAATCATTAAGGCTGTTGCTTCTTCAAGGAGGCTTCGCCCCACCCTCAGGCGGGGGAGCTTCCTTAAAGAAGCCTGCGTCCTAGGTAGAGCTACTCCGTACTAGGGCCTACCCCCCAAAGAACAAGAATAGAAGCATTAGAAATAGCAATAATAAGTAAGTAGAAAAAAGTCAACAGTTTAAAGGATCTCAAAAAGAAGTGCTTGAGAAGACAAAAATCTGCGGGCAAGGTGCACGGTGGAACCGTTTTCACCAATCTTCTTGGACAATCTGCGCGAGCCTGGTGGAGGAAGGAGGTCGAAAGCGCTCGCATCAAGTTCCATTCTATATTTATATAAGAGGAAAAAAGGACTTAGGCTGGAAACGAATAAAGTGGAAACAAAGTGGAAGCAACATAGTAACATACCACTACACATTATTACATATTACAATCACAGCTGGGTTTGTCAAGACAAGCCCTCACAGTCCTTCTTTTGCTTTTCTCTTCGAGCGCCACCAGTGCTGCAACCTCGTAGCACTGGGTTCGTCACAAGCGGATACTTTTTTGATGCAGCGCTTTTCAGGTGTGAAGTGTGCCCACCTCTCTGGAGCTACTAGGAACAAGAACGCTACTAGGGGCTCCTGGCCTAGCTACTAGGGGCTTATAGTTCTGAAATTTCTAGAAGCACTACAAGCCACGCCTGCATACAGCTTCTTCCTCTTCTTGAGCTCTGCCCTGCACCTGGCAGTTCAGGGGCCACCTTTCAACACAGTACCACAACAAGTGTCGCACCTGGGCTGCTGCACAGGGCCTTGGCAACATTGCTTACTGAACCACAGCAATCTTCTTAAAATGCCTGGAGCCCCTAGTAGCGTCCTTGCTCCTAGTAGCGTCCTCTTATCTTGCTGTTTGGACATCAGCGATCGTAAAGAGGAAGAAGCGTGTCATGTCTCTGAAGTCCTTCCAAGCTGCAATTTATGCCGCTCATCTTGCAGCCGAGCAATCTCTTGCTGAACACAATGTATGTGCCTTTGTGCAAAAACCAGCTCAAAACCCCTAAAGTCAGTGACATGTTATGGATGCGCATATGACAGGTGTGCAGCAAGTCTTTACCTCGGCTGCACACTTGAGCAGGGACTCGCGAACATGAGCCACCCGCGCTTCTCGACCTAAAGGCCGTGCACGGCCCAAGTCTCTTGCACAGCTTGTTTGCTCTGTCGTCTGCTGTTTGCAAATCCTCCGAGTCAAGAGTCACATATACAGAGCAGCATGGAGGTGTGGCAGTCTGTGTTGGAAATGTGTTCCAACTCCTGCAGGTCTCACCACCACTTGGAAGAAAGCAGCTTTACTCAGAGATACCATTATCAAGCCTGAGCATAGCGTAGCAAACAATCATCAGGCTAGCATCAAGGTCATCAATGGATATCACTTGCCAATATGCAGGCCACAACTTCAACCACCGTGACAAAAATGAGCATCCTGGCAAGAACAACACATCCAACGAGCAATCCAGTGGCTCAGGAATGAGTTATCAGCAAAGAGGTTGGCTCAGCCAACGAGTTTATGTTCAATCATCATTGCCCCATGCAACGAACTCATCTACATTACATGACTTCATATGGTGTGCATTAGATTATGCTGACTTAAACCCATTGGTTGGGTGGTCTCACGATTGACACACAAGCTCACATGCCAGTCAAGAATTTCACTGCCAAAATTGACTCGCAGGCATGCTATGCTTTTGGCCCAACATAAGTTCAAGTCTTGCCCAAGCACACGCCACTGCTGATGCTGCGGCTCAGTTGATTGCTTGTCAGCAAGAGGTTGGCTTAGCCAACGAGTTTGTATTTCGACATCATCGACCAATGTCTCAACTTACTCAGCACAAGCGACTTTGGATCACAGGTCAAGCATGTCTCAGAGCTGATTCATTGGCTCAGTGAATGTTTGTCAGCAGAAAAAGTTGGCTCAGCCAACGAGTTTATTCGAGTCATCATTGCCCGTTGACTTTTCTGATTTCTGTATACATATACGTTCAGTGAACACGAGTGAGGGTCCCTGCCATCTGGTGGTAAGGTCAAAGACAGCGCTGGTGCTGGAACCGGTGGGCGGAGCACCTCAGACACTGCTTAGAGCGTGGCCCTGTGGCCCTGCCTCCTTACTTATATAACTATTAATTAAGTAAGGGAGTAGGTCGCCCATAGCTACTTCAGCTTCTAGTAGCTGGAGACAGGATAGCTCACGCTCGCACTAATCATTTGGTTCCTAGATTTGGGGGGAAACTTGCAAGTTTAGCTACTGCTAGCCCCCAGCACTCCCAACTCTGTTGGAAACAACAAGGACTTCTTGAGGCCAAAGGAAGTTACAAAAATAAACCCGACAAGGAAACAATGCCATTCTCGTCCTGTTCGATGTATAGCGAGAGAGAGAGAGAGAGAGCGAGAATGATGCAGGGATTGTGATCTAACAGCTGCCGTCGTGCAGCTAATTCACTGGAACTCGTGTCGAAAGGTCAAAAATGCACTGTTGAAATCTTAGATGAGAAAGTTGAACTGCAAAAGCAGCGGAACTATATACTGTAACCGACACCAAACCAACCCCACCTCCTGTGACATTGCGTGGCCGCTCTTTGGCGACAGTTTGCGAGCCTCAGCATTGAGTAGGGATTATAACTGGAATATTTGAGTGCTCTGCTGGTGCCTTGGTAATCCCATCCGGGCCACTGGCTGTCCGCATAGGTGACCTAGGCAAGGCTGAAATGTGTACTGTAAGGTTGTCTCACCCATACTCAGCTCCGTATTGGCTGCTTGGTGTAAGAAGGGAGTGGGGGGCTTTTTCTTTTTCTCTGCACCATATTTCTGTGCCATGCGGGCGAAAGCTCGGAAACCAGCATCGCCGACTTGGCTTGAGGCTGTGGTACATTCTCAGCCTTGACCTGTCACGAGCAAACCCGGACAAACTTCTAGAATTTGTCGCGTCACCCTATCTAAGAAGCCAGCCACTCTGCTTGTCAAGCTGCCTTGCCAAGCTCCAGCACCTACTGTCAACCGTCAACTTGGGACGGACCCCGTGGTTTGCCACAGGTTTACTCCCGTTCCAGCACCTGTTCGACCTTCATCTTGGGCTTCCGGACTCGGCGCATCTCGCAACGCCCAAGGCTGGGGTGCCACTTGCGCTCCAGTGCAAGGCCCTCCATTGAGGCGATGTTTGACACAGCAAGTCCGAATCATCGACAGCTCAAAAGTCCGCCTCTAAAAGGAATTCCACTGTGTACCTCACACGGTGGAAAAGAAAAAGCACAGGTTGAGTCGGTGAAGCCAGGAACAGTACAATCCTGAAGTGCATGGTGTTCCACCGAATGCAGGACATTCGCCGAGGCCCCTACGAGCGTTCTGGTTCTGGGTGGCGACCGTGCCTCAAAAATGCACATGTTCACCAAAAAGGATTCAAGGTTCGCTAGTAGCAACAAGTGCCTTACTAAGCTATTAGAAACAAGTGCATCGCTACTAGTAACAAGTGCCTTACTAGTAGTAACAAAAAGCTTTTAGAATTAAACTAAAGTTAAATCAACTAGTAGCTTCTTGTTACTACTAGTAAGGCACTTGTTACTAGTAGCGGTGCACTTGTTTCTACTAGCTTCTTGTTACTACTAGTAAGGCACTTGTTACTAGTGGCGATGCACTTGTTTCTAATGGCTTCTTGTTACTACTAGAAAGGCACTTCTTACTAGTAGCGATGCACTTGTTTCTAATAGCTTCTTGTTACTACTAGTAAGGCACTTGTTACTAGTGGCGATGCACTTGTTTCTAATGGTTTCTTGTTACTACTAGAAAGGCACTTCTTACTAGTAGCGATGCACTTGTTTCTAATAGCTTCTTGTCACTACTAGTAAGGCACTTGTTACTAGTAGCGATGCACTTGTTTCTAGGTTAATGTCAAGCCAAGTACATGCGCTTTCAAGACTAATTGTAGGTGGCCATGCGTTGTCTTTGAACCTGAACCAAACCTTGTCCACCTCTAGTTTCGGTCAATCAAAGAAGGCTGGTCAACAGACCTGGCTACATCCAGCTGGACCAGCTGGAGCTGCTGCAGTGGCTGCCTGCATTGAAAGAACACACAGTAAACTGAACTGAAAGTGACTGACATGAGTCGATCCTGTCTCCAGACCATCATGGGTGATGTCCGACCTGCACCGTCATTGAATAGCAGGGCAATTACTTCAGTCCAAGTTTGTCTTCCAACAAGAATAGGATGAGAACAAGTAGCTACTGGTGGTGCAATTGTCCTCGTCCTTCTTGTTTCTGATGCAGCCCGCCGTGATTGTGCCACACCTGGACCCAGAGTAGGCGAAGGAGATCGGGACACCTGAACCACCGGCCTCAGCAAAACTCACCTCCAAGAACTTCCTATGACAATTACTTGTGAGGCCAATGCCGGCTGGGCAGAATGCTGCGAAAATGTCCTGTCTCGCGAATGCAACTTTGACCATGCCGGAGTCATATATTGCGCAGGGAACGTGAAAAATGTTTCCCTTTGCGCCATTCCTCCATGAGGTGACGCCGGCGCAGGACTGCCTCACTGTCACAATATGCCATAATATGCCATGAGGAGCACAAAGCAGAAGTAATGTAGACAAGACACGGTCAATCTACCAGTGATGGCAAGGTCAAATTAAACCCAGGCTTCCCGAAATTGCCTCGATTGGCCAATGGGCTGTATGCTCGTGCCTGGGAGACTATGACTAGGCCGTGCTACAACTTTGGCAGACTAGGCTACGCAACAGCTTCCATATGTGAAGCCAGTGCCTGTGGAAGGATCGTCACTGACATGCCACCTCAATTCCAAGTGTGAAACCGCCGGGCTGACCTAGGATTCAATTCCCCACGTTCTGAATACATTTTATATAAGGACGCTACTAGGGTGGGGAGGTGTGCCTATAAAACAAACAGGCGACGTTTTGTGAGGGTCCCGGAAGCACATTTTGTATCACCGTGAGTCAGATCTATTTGCAGCAATAGGCCGAAGGCAGCAGTTGAAGCTAGCAGCTATGTCAATTATATCAAGCCACAAACAACTCTTCACAGGTCGTGCACTGTCAAACATGAGGGGTAATCCACAATGGGGCAGTTATGGACGATTAAATATCTTCCAGGAGGGGAGAAGGCATCTCAAACGATAGATGTGAACTAATCAACTGATCCATTCCGTGCAATTCAAAGGAAGCAAAGACTCTCTGCACCCATCTGAGTCCTTGACCAACAGGAACCTCAGATTCAGCAAAGCAAGAGGGTTGCTTGTCCAAAAGGCAATCGAACAGCGCTAAGCCCCAACCGGAGTTCGCATCCGAGGGTCGGCATAGGCTCCCTGATCATAGAGAGGCTTGTCAAAAAGTGATGTGAGACGTGGAGAAGGTAGACTCCGGTCGGTCATCTACACAATGCTCTGTGGGTACCTGATGTCAAAAAACTAACGCAGAAGGAATTTGACCAGCTCTTGCGTTGGTTCCGGAACTGGTTCCGGACTTCTTTGATCTTATTCGGTTTATTCAATAATTTAGTTTTTTAGATTCCATGCAACAACTTGGACAAACACGGCCTGGCCCAAGTCAGACGTTGATTTTGTGTGGCGAGCATAAAGCCTCAATTGCAATGCTCTAATCAAATGTCAGACTACCTCTCTCATGAAACTGTTCGTAGTAGGTGCACTGGTCCTTGCGTAGTGCTTATGTGTGCCCCCGAAGGGCTTGGCGGGGCTTTGCGTCATTGCGCAGAAAGGTGGCTAACCAGGCCGCCAAGCAGTGCGTTGGCATTAGGAAAACCCTTACACGTCCCAAGGGGGTTGACGCAACTCCCGAACATTCCTTGGATGTCCTTTGGCTGCCTTGACCGCCCCTATCATTCCTTCGGTTGTCGAATCCAAGAGTGAGTTTGCCATAGTGTGCATAAGTTATTATACATTGCTGAGATTTGGGGGGGGAAGTCGTCCAAGTGTGCTTCTCTCCCTTTGATGCTACCTGCTGTTTGGATGGAATCGCTTTCGTGCAGCCCTGACGGTTGCGTCTAAACTCTACTGGAACTGATTCTGGTTGGTTCAAAGCTGGGGGCGCGGCTTGGGGGAAGGTATGGGCTGAACTTCCTGGCAGTCTGAATTTGTGGAAGCAAAGGACCAGCTTCGTCATTACATGTGTGCGTCACATGTCTGGATCACCCCTCGCGATGTCATCAATGGACCTCAGGTGTGTCCGAATAGCGGGGGATCGAATCTTTGGCATGTGTCTTCAGCAACAGTTATGTGCCTCGAATCTCCTCATACTTAGCTGGTTGACTCCTTCCTGATCCAAAATCCAAGATTTCTACTTGGCGAAACGCCACATAGTTGCCGCCCTGGGGAGAGCAGGGGGGACGGCGGCAGCGCATGGCCTTGGCATGAAGCAACAGAACGGCCAGCAACAAGCAACGGAAAGTCCTGAGTTTAGCCGTCTCGCTTTCACAATGTTTGCTCCTTAAAGCAGTTTTCCACCAAGACCTCTGCTAGCCATCCCTCCAGTCTGCAAGTCAGGTGCTTGAATCAAATGGCAGCAGCAATTGGCAAAGACCACAACTGTCAGAATCTACATCGATGGGACATAGCCCTGCTTTGGCCTCCGGAGGAAGGCTGATATCAACATTATGGGAGTGTGTGCCGACCCGAACACTGTGGCTGTTTCAGTTCAAGCACAAAAGCGAAAGCGCAAAGGAGCAAATTTCAGCAAGCTGGGCCCCGACTTGATCGGCCAGCTGCTGCATATCTTCACCTTCGGAGAGTACCTGAAAAAAATGTATGTGCAGAAATCCACAGTTGCTTCAATTCAAACGTTGGGGCAAAAGCGTGTTTCATAGAAGCATTCGAGCACGTGCCTCTACTTGGTCAGCGACATTGTCTTGGGGGGAGGACACACGGTTCACTTCGCACGGAGCTTTCACTCTTTCACTCTCCGAAAGGGAAAGCGTCTGTGGAGAACAAACGGGTCAGCACAACAACAAGCGCTTGTCGCTGTCCAGCTGTTGCTGCCATCACACCAGATTTGCCCGATGTCAAGAAGCAATGGAATCAGCGAATTATTTCTACACATGTTGAACCAGTTGAGCATCGGCAAACTGCGTTCAATCACAGTCTTACCACGGACAAACGAACAAGCCTCAGACCATTATGACCTTGGCACATGAAACTCCTTTCCAGTGTGCAAACCCTGTAAACCATTTAACCTTGAAAGAGCATCTTCTCAGCATGACTCGATGTCCCTTTCTTTGAGCAAATCCGCATGTTGTATTCGTAAGGCCCTGGCAGCGTATCGCTGTGGAGGAGACTCCCGTCGAGGCCATGGACCTTGAGGCAGCCATCCTGAAGGCAGCTACGCGGCAGCTACTCTTTTGAACAAATCAAGCAAGTCACACCCATACTTGCAATTGCAATTGCCCGTGCGGGGTAAATCAAGAACACAAGGAACATTTTTTCTGGGTGCTCGCGAATCATCTCTGAAGTCGTGTGCAAGAGGGCCATAAAGGGCTTCGTGGAGCATACCAATTGACCCATCTGTCCTCAGAGACTGTGGCAAAAGCACCACCAGCCCCAATCCTGGTCACAGCCGGTCTTAGAGGCACGTATCGGTCGTATCCGTATACAATGCTGACTTGCACATATTGTCACTAGGAGCACAGAGAGCCACAGCAACAGTCTTCTTTCTTCGGAATTGCTTTAATGTCCTTTAGACTTTTACACCATCATTTGAGCTGTCTTGAGGGTTGAGCCTTCAGGTAAACGTTTGGCTCTACTATATAGTACTATAGGCGCCGTCAAAACATGAACAAAAGCAAGCGCAGGTGCTCAGCCTGGGGTCGGCAACTCCCACATTGAAGGGACTTTCCACGCAAATGATATCTACAAAGTGTATTTCGTATAGATCTAAAGAATCGAGCCTGGAAGGAAGAAAGCAAAGCTACAAACAACCTGCGTCACATTTTCTGTACTGAATAAACACGGCTCATTGTAGATGCGGAGCCCCGGAACTTGGAGCTTTCCAAGTGGGTAGCTTCCCACATAAACAGGTGAGGTTTCTGCCAGGGCAGGTGGTTTAGTGACCTTCGTAGCCAAGCGAAGAAGGAGACTTGGATGGATAATGATAGGGATATTGGCAGGCCTATAAGGAGCCCCAAAGTAGCGTCCTTGCTCCTAGTAGTAAGGCCAGGAGCCCCTAGTAGCCAACAAAATATGTAGGCCTACAGTGATATTATTGCACCTTTGGACCTGAACCTAGTGATATATTCGCAGTGAAGACGCTAGTGATAACAGTATATATAAACAAACTAAGTCGCTCAAAATGCAGAAACATCTTCAACTATCAAACCAATGGCACCTTGGCAAAGACAGGAGGCCATGCACAGGGCCAAAATGACCAATGCCAGCCTGAACTACTCTGCTACTTTGCCCTTCAATTCCCCGCAAAAGTTGATGCTAATGTGTCTTCCATCCAATCAAGGATCCAACGTTGGAGGCCATCGCTATTAGGTTGGAGGCCATCGCTAGTAGGTTGGAGGCCATCGTTGGTGCGCTTTAGACGTGCTGGAGGACTGGGACACTGACGCAACAAGCATGAACAGGCCCTACGTGAGTACATATTTGTTCATGTGCTTGAAAAGAATGAAAAACTAAGGTCTCGTCGGCCAAAATCTGTCCGGAGGGGTCAATCACCTACAAATGAAACTGTTCAAATCGCACTTTGCAATCAAACTCTTCTTGGCCTTCGCTTCAAACTCATCATCTTGCATATCTTTGGCACGGGTCACATCGCGAGCGTCCTACTTCCAGTTGTGTATTCGTTGTGCTTGCGAAGCTTGGACGGCATGTGTCCAACGGCATGTGTGTCGAGTTCCAGCACGTCTTGGAAGTCCCACACTCTCCATCAGTCCTTGCCACCCGCAAGCACCACCGCCCCACTTTTCTGGGCTACAAAGTCCTCCGTCACCTCAAAGCAGAACCAAACAGAATACTGTACAGGATAGTAGATAGCCAGTATAGTATATTATATTGGTGATTGGTGAGGCAAGATTCCAACTCTGCTGAGCCCGATGCTGCCACAGCATTCAGCGGGCGATTCAACTGGAGAACGTTTTAAAGCAATGAAAGCTTCAAAAATGACCATGAGACTTGCTACAAGCAGGCCCACTGAAGGGTGAGATCGAAATTTGCACCCCGGATGTTCTTGTTTGTTCAGCTATGAGTTCCTTGCCTCAAATGTCGCAAGTGTTTCTGTAGCAGCCTGTGAAACATCTACCTCAGTGCAGAAACTTGGAAATACGAATTGCTCAATCTCAAGCCCTGAACAGGAATCCAAAGAGAAATGAAACTCTGAAGACTGAAGAGTTTCAAATCTTGACCATTTCTTGCAAGAAGATCGCGCTGTCACACCAGGGCCAGTGCAGCTTTGGAGGTTTTGTCATGTGATGCTGTCACCTGGCCAGTTGAGGCCAGCTGGTGTGTCTTGGTTTGGCGAAACCATGCCAGGACGGCCAGTGTTGATGCATCAGAGGTAAGCGTCAGCGCAGATATTGCGGCATTGTGCAGCTTGATGGTCTTCATCAATGACCCTGTGAAAGCTTTTGGAAAAAGGCTGTCCAAGGCTCGAGACACGAGGAAATTAAATGATGAATGCACTACGTGGAATGTTGTTCATTGTGCAAACCCTGAAGCACGCTACCAACGGAACTATTGAAAGCGAAACTGGAACTGCCTGGACCCTCCACTGACCAAACGCCGACATAACCTCACAGTGAAAAGGATGCACTGCCATTTTGAGTGCCCGAGATCTGCTGGGAACTCCGTACCATTGTCATGTGCGGAGAAAAGTTTCCTAAGAAGCAAGCGAAGTGCAAATGTGTATTTCAGGAGGAAGGGGGTGCAGATTATCCAAAATGAGGCGAAGACAGCTTTCCACCTCCACCCCACTGCAAATCGTTGGCTTTGCCGGGCAAATCCTTCGCCAGGGCTCTAATTCCAGCAAAAGTCATGCGTTTTACCATATCACTCAAGCAACATGACCGTCATAATTAACAATGGTGTGCGCTGTCAAGGACCTTGAGTTTTAGACCCTCGGGGGTTCCATGGAAGTGGCACAAAACGTGGGGGTTTCACAGGGCTTTGGACATAGTCTTGCCGAGCATAGGTCCAAAAATACTGTAAAGCCCATGTCCAAAGTCCAAAGTTCCATAAAAAAACTAGCGGAACCAAACAATGAAAATGCTCAAACAGGGTTGCGCTTCGTCTTCAGCAGTTTGGCTTCCGACTGGCATCCCACGTCAGCCCACAAGTTCACAGCCACAACGCGATGCATGAATTGAACAATTTCGTGTGGCGTGCAGGCTCTTGCTGTGTCTTGAGCAGTTCGGGATTTTTCAGGCGCTCCAGGAGCGATGTTTCACATGTACAACTGACGCATGGTTGCATCTACTAGGGGCTCCTGGCATCGCTACTAGGAGCAAGGACGCTACGAACGGGGCTCGTTTCAGGGTCAAGTCATGCCGTCCAAAATCTTGAAGTAGATGCTCCGCGAGAGCCACGGGCTGACACGCATGGCGACTATAAAGTGAAATCTTGCTGGGAGAACGATCCGAAAGTGAGCACAGCCATTGCCCAGTAGAAATGGAACAACTTTAGTGTGAAGTGTCACAGCTGCCAACTTTGGGGAGAAGTGGGGTGTCTTGTTCCGATGCTCAGGGTACCCGCACCACATGTAGCGCGGTCAGTAAACAGAACCTCCTCACAAACGGTCCAAACCGCCCCGGGATCAAGGCGGGCACACCATTGCACCAGTCTCCATGGGGTTCTCTGTGCAAACCATCCGCTCAGCTCCATGGCTTGAAGTCCAGTACCTTCTTGTTACTAGTAGCGATGCCAGGAGCCCCGTTCGTGGCGTCCTTGCTCCTAGTAGCGATGCCCTTTGTTCCTAGTAGCTTCTTGTTGCAACGATTTCGGTCACTCCAGTCGCTCTCCTCTTGGTCCTCGCCTCTCTCTCTCTCTCTCTGCACACAAGCCAAAATGCGCCATATATGTGCACAGACGGCTCGACAAGACGTCACTCAGCGTGAGCTCAACCCCCGCTGGCGTGCAGCATCGCACAAGCACCGAAGGACGAAACCCCGGATGCTCCGACAATACCATTTGCCAGGTGCTTACAATCTCGGGCGCGTCGTCACAAAGCCTTGCATCCTCATTGACTCATGACCCCAACAGAATCCAACAACTTAAAAAAGAAATACGCCACCCGAGCTTCAAAGACACGAGCACCTCTTCCTATACTTGAAGCAAGAACCCCAATAGCTCTCCCTATCTGGGGAAAAAGAAATTGCGCTTGCAGGTCAAAGCACTTCCTGCAGACTATCCAGCAACCATGGATCACACTACCAGAAAATGCTTGAAAGATTTCCTGGCACGGGCAACGTGAGCAAGCCGCAGCAGCAAGAGCCGTGTCAAACCAAGAGCAAGGTTGACTTGGAGCTCTTGAGTCGACTCTTGAGTGTACCTCAAGTGAGTTCCAACACTCAGCACCATGTACATCCATCACACAGGCACCGAGTTGTCTCACAAAAGAGTGCTCCGTTGCGTTCCCCGTCGACAGGGGTTTTGTCTACAGTTCAATCTAAATGTTGAAGCAAGTAAATTCTTCGCTATTGGGTTCATAGAACAACATGTGTTGTTAACTTGTAAAAATAATGCCTGTCGAGAATACACATGAACCGTCCACAACACATGAAAAAGATGTGAAAGTGAACAGAAGATGGAACCCCCAGAGACAACCCACACATGACAGACATGAACAGTCAACAGTCAAGATAGCATTGAAATCCAAAGTAGAGGCCAACCGCTGAAAGCCACAGCCCCACCCTTCCCCCGCTAAGTCTATCCAACACTTCCAATGCCGGAGGCTGTGACCACAACAAAGGTAATTTTCGCGGTGACTCATAGACGCATACAGTCCGTCAACAAGCGTAGTGCAAATGAATGCCACTTTGGACAGTACTATACATGTGCCGACGTACGACACATGCATTGTGTACCCATAGAATCACATCAACGACATCTTATATATATATATATAGTTTCGGCCTTGATCTCAAGCAACTGCTTGGTCTCTCCAGCTGGGCTGGCATGCCAAACCGCAATGACTGCAGGCTTGGACCTCACACATCTGAAGGGATAATGTGCACTGTCGTGTCACAACTAAACTTCGCTAACTTCGCTTGCTCTAAGACTTGCCTTGCAAAGACTTGCTACAAGGTCTGAATCAAAGTTCCCAACAACGCAACAAAGTTCCCAACCCCAGCTTTTCAGATGCGCTAGCGAAGCGCCGTCCAGAGGAGCCCTGCCGACCCACAACTAGACACAAAGTGAGGAGATTGGTGATTCGCTGTGAACCCCTGCCTCATCAAAAGGGCACCATCTCAGCACCCTCCGAAAATGCAAAGTGTTGCATTGGCACTAATCCAAGGCTTTGCATTTTGCTCATATCAATCCCCCAACACATCTCAAAAAGGCTTTGCCAGGGCTTTGCTCTCGCCTCACACGACCTCCATGCTCCAAGGTATTCTTGGGTGAGGTTACAGTCAGCGGTGTCAAACGTGTAGGGTCTCCCTGCCCACAGCACCACCAGGGACTTTGAATCCAGTGATTGTGTAGAATACAAAAAAGAAGAACAACAACAACAACAAACACGGTGTTGTCAACACTGTTTCCGGAACACCCACAAACAATCAAAAACGAACAATGTTCACAGGTTAAAATATTGGCACCGCTTTTTGCATCATAAACCATAAACCTTGGCTCGGCCTCCCAAAATTTCACCTGGCCATCAGCAGAGCCACTGATCAGCAAAGGTGGAGCCTGGTAGCTGGCCCAACTTGAATCCCTCAAGTCAAGCCGAGATGAGTGCAATTGGAGCCCGGCCGAAGTGACGTCCAGTGTGAACACAGCACCAGTGTGCCCTGTCACATTGACAAGAAAAACAACAAACGTAGGCTAGGAACTGCGCTGGCGATGCCTGCGAAGGTGTACAGAGCCTTCAATAACTTCTCTTCCAGCGACCAGCAAATTAAATTGCCATCCTTGGCACATTTTTGTCACAGAACTGAATTTCATGTGTGCACCAAGTTCAATGACCTTTGAGCAGGTGAAGAGATACCTCAATTCCACTATTTTGGAGATGCAGACCGCTGTCCTTTGGGAATTGCTCAAATGCCAACTGTGAGTGATTGTCGAGAAGATTCATTCCATATCCCCTCCCTCTCAGCACCGGGCCTACTGTCTGCTGATACGCAAACGCTAAGGATTGGCCTATCCTCAAAGTCTAAAAGGAAAAAAAATCTCCGGACACTCTACAATGGTAGAATGGAAAGGCAGCTTGGGCTGCTACATGGCGACACATGAAAACTGGAGCTCGACGTTCTTCCTCCTTGGAGATCACAATGATCAACGAAATGTTCCAACAACTTCGGACATGTACTGCTTGTCTTTGCAAATCTCCCAGGCAGTCCTGCTTCTTCTCCCGGTTTTGTCTTCGCTCTTGCTCCTCCACAATGCTTTCGTGCATTGAGACAGAAAAGCTGTCAGATCTGAAAGGCTTCAAGAAAGCTTTCGAGCGTATAAAAGCCTTCCGAAAGCACATCACCCGGACTTTCGAACTTTTCAGGCCTGTTGCCTCCTCTGCTCGATTCCTTTCACAGTCTTAGCCGGAAGGAGCGCTGTAATGTCCTGTCAAAGCGCTTCAACAAAACTAAAAAACACAAAGCGTTCTGCTGTGTTTTTGGAGGTAGGCCATAACTGCTAGGCCAGATTCCGGACCTGAGTCTTTTCAAGGACATCGGAATCACCCGGAAGCTTTCCTGCCAACTTTGTCACCTGCAATTGGCAATAGCAGCCCGTTGAAAACAGTGACAGACCGACGGTCGTTGTCCCGGCCTCCTGCAGGAGAGAATCCTTGGAGTCAACCTTGTCCTGCTGATTCCTGCAAGCCCGCAGATTGAAACTGTATCCACCGCTTCCAGCTGATCTGCTTGCTGGTGTGCTTGCTGACGAGCTTCTGTGCCAGGCTTTCACCACCTTTCACTTTCTCCTGCTGAACTTTATTTTGATAAACAGTACGCATGGCTCACGGGGAGCTCGCAGCTAGTGATACCAATCTGTGCGCCTCCAATTTGAGGATCTCTCGCAGTTTCTTCGCCTCAGAATGCCAAAGATCTGAAGGTTGAAACTCCAAACTGCTACGATGAAGACCTACTAACCCGCCAGAGAGTGGGCAATCATAAAGAATGAGTATGTGTCCAAGCATCCAAAGTTACAACACAACCCCCTGGCCCATTGCAGTTTGTGTCACTAGTCTCACCGAAGACATCATCTTCGCGGCAAAAAAACAAAAGGTCGCCGGCAACCCACCCGCCCAACTGGGCCCACATGCATATAACATCATGTTATGCATGTAATTATTATGTGCAGTAGATGTATATATATATAATATATATATACACACACACTTGTGATTAGTCATGTTCCTACAAGTACCAACTCCAGAAGTTGCTGATGCAGTTTGGTTGGCAAATCGCTTGCCGTGGTGTATAACTTGCGGTTGCTGACTCAGGTGTTGCTGACTCCTACTCACCGTCAGTGTGCGTGTGCGAGCTCGGGCTTCTCTCAACTGAGCCAAGTTGCCAATTTCAAATATTCCTTTTCATCTTCAGCAAATGCAGATTGCCTCTGGTACCTCAGCTTCCACACAGAAAGCTTACCCATGGACACTATTCAATCCGCAGTTGTGCATTTGCCCGGGCAACGGGCGTGGACTCTGCCCGCCAGCTCATTGGAGGACCCCTCCAGCGCTGATGAACAGCCCCGGCCCGCTCCGGCCCGCCCCGGCCCTTAACTAGCAAGATAGTTTTGTCGATGCAGCATGCGAACGAAAATGCTTTATCGTTGGTGGGCGCAGTATAGTATTAGGTCAAGGTCTAAGCCTTTTAGTGGAAAGGGGTAGTTGGAGAGATGGTAGTGGAAAACACCTGCACCAATTCCACTTGTCTCATGGTCTGGCGAGAACGAGCGATGGTGGATCTGTGTCATAGTGTCGTAGAGGAAGGGATAAAGAGAAGCTAGCAAGAAGCCTTAGGGGCTCCTGGCCTTACTAGCAAGGAACTAGGGGCTCCTGGCCTTACTACTAGGAGAAAGGACGCTACTAGGGGCTCCTGGCCTCGCTACTAGGAGCAAGGACGCTTGCACCATCAACCTGTTGCATCCTGTCACGGGGTTAGGGTGGGGAACTTGGGTCTATACCGGTGACAAGTGCCTCTCCAAGGCTAGTGATGTGGGTGGACAATGTTGTCTATGTGGCACTTCTGTCCCTCCCGCTCGCCTTCAGAATGAAGGCCTCAAACTCAATGTGTGCCTTGGTACTTCCCTTGTATACAGCGGCAAATAGCTACTAGTAGCTATTTGCTCCTAGTAGTAATGCCCTTGTTACTAGTAGCGATGCCGCAATGCCCATGTTAGCTTCTTGTTGGTATGATGTCAAGGCAAGTTCTCAAGCTTTTCAGGGTTTGGCAAATGACGTGCAAGAACTGAGGATCAAGCTCTCCATGAAGTGGGTGCACACCGTGGGTTGCAACAACCACACTTTGAGGGCAAATGCAGCGAGCACATCACGCGACAGTATACATCTCAGAGCCCAACACAAGTCACTCTAGTCACTAGTGAGCCTTGCTTCACAGTACATTGCAAGCTTGCAGGGCACCGGAACATGGACACCTTCAGACTGCGCCATGGCACACATGCAATCTGAGCTGAGATATTACTAGTAGTAACAAGTGCCTCGCTAGTAGTAACAGGTGCCTTACTAGTAGTAACAAGAAGCTACTAGGAACAAGTGCATCGCTAGTAGCAACAGGTGCCTTACTAGTAGTAACAAAAAGCTATTAGAATTGAAGCAATTCAACCTTTCCCCTGTGTGTGTGTGCGTCTGTGTGTGTGTTTTTTGTGTCGGACGCCCTTTGCAGGACTGTGGCAACGAGGGACAGGTATATAATGATCTCTGAATCTTCTGCCCTGACATGTTCCTGGCCAAGTTGTGAGCATGGGGGTGAGTGCGGGTGCTTCTAGCCGAGCCAGGCCAAATCTAAAGCTGTTTGCGGTACCTGATTTTCTGGATGCTTCTCTGTACAGCTCTGGCTTTCACTGCGTTTGACAGTTGTGCAGTTGTGCCACAAAAAGCAAGACAAAAAAACACAACTCAGACCCACCTGCCGCCTGCACCTTCCGTCCGTTGCCTTGGTGATGGCCATGGCCATCAAAGCAAATGGTATGAACTGGTCGACAAATTGATGGACGGCTTGGGCTAGATGTTGGCCGCTAGGTCTTGCTGCATCACTTCACACTTTCCATAGACCCGAGTTTGGGAGATCAGCCTATAGTCATACTGTCATAACCATATCACCCATTCTATACATAGATAGCTCAATGACAGCTTGAAGCATGCTCATCTGCCCTTCACGCATTTTTGGTCTGCCAGCGATAGCATTTCAACAAAATATTGCAGCTGACTCAACCTCAGCTCTCCAACAAGGCCCGGATTTGTCCCACCACGTTTCATTTTGTAATGCCTTTCTGAATGCTGTGTGGCCAATCTTTGCCAAGAAGCCCTGCAGCTACAGGCCCCCGCAGATGCTTTGTCCCTCAATGTGAGATTTGTCACTGGAGCACATCTGGCTCTACCCCGTCCTGGAGCGAGTTTGCTAGAAGCTCCCACGAATTAAAGCTTGCAGAGAGTGGACGAAGCGAGGAACTTGTGGGATTTATACATATATATACTTAGATTTGGTACTGTCTCGAGAGCAAGCGTTCTGTGATAAGGTCATACGGCCATAAGAACCAAATATTCGAGAGCATGTACAACTGCCAAGCACCAGGTTGTGCATCTTCAAAGCCGTCTATTTTTCACGCCAAGAGCTCTATGGCAGCTTCAAGATCACCAGTTTCGTGCAAAGCCTCTTCGGCCGCAGCTTTGTCGAAGCCCATGGCTTCCAGCTGCCTAGGCTGGTGAAAGGATTACAAACAGAAAGAACCAATCCAAGAGTCGACGACATATAGTGAAGACAATATCTTGAAGTGCAAATATGTGAATAAGATTACAAGCTGTCCACTTGAATAAAGCTACAAGCTGTCCACTTGAGCAGCGCAAATCCTTTTGGTCCATTGAGTTACTTGGAAATCGGACGTTTGTCGCCACTTTGTGTCTCGGTTCAGGTGTTTGTCTCATACTTACATACATGCCTGCAACCTGGATCAGTCAGGAAGTGCCACAGTTCTGCGCTTTTCTTCTGTTCAAGCCAGTCCCTGTCTCTGGCGAAACCTACACCTTGCTACATATCAAAGTCTGTCTCCCTTTGTCGTTCTTTGTTCGAAAACAAGACACTTCGAATCCAAGCCGCGCCAATGCATCATCGATACGGTGCTTTGCGGCATCTGTTGCAAGGCTCTGGCGGAACTCCTCGTCTTGCTCCTCAATCAGGCGGCGACGCTCCTGTGCATCCTCAGCGGCTTGAGAGGCCCGGAGAGCCCGTTGAAGCTGTGCTTCCTCATCCTGGCAGGGTCAAATCGGAAGAAAATGGAAGAAATACATTCGAAGGGCAGGGAATTGGATCATACTCTTTGCTTCGCTATTGCACAAAGTTGCTTTATGGGCCGGTGTCAGTAGAGAGCGAAATAACTTTCGAAAACAAGTCCTCAGGCTCCTGTACAACAACAGGCCCACTGCCCATCAAGCTATTGATAGCTTCCTCAAGGACTCTAGGTGCTTTCCTCTCTGCTCCAACTTCTGCAGCGCTAAAGTCTTTGTAGTCGTTGGCCATTGCACTGGCAATTGCCAGCGGTGCCTCACTCCAGGATCGTCGGACGGCCATGAGCTCTTGCTCAAAAAGGGAGGACTCACACATCTGCACGAGGCGACCAGTGCAAGCATGTAGCCACCTCAGCATCTTCTCACTCCGGAAAAATGTAGCACATCGCTGTACAAAGGCGTCGGAGACTAATGCATGCGCCAGGAAGTGCTGCTGGTGTAAAATATGTGTTTCTCCCTTCAAAGGGCTCCTGTCCAGAAGCTCAGACCACGACAGCTTGCAAGGTGATCCGGAAGCTGAGGCATTCAGCGAAATGCCTAGGGTTTCTAAAATTGAGCGCAACGTCCGTGGGAAAAGCAGCATCGCTCGCATCAAGGCCAGGTGTGGCGGAGATGGGCCATCTTCAGTTGGCTGTAGCAACATCTTCTGCGGCGGAGTCGTTAAGTCCTGCACACTGATGGTGCTCAACGCGGCGGCTTCATCTTCATCCTTGATGGACCTACGAAGGTAATGAGCCAAAGCTGCCGAGTAGGCAAAGTTTGGCAAGCAAAAGTCCAGCCGCACAATGGTGTTATTGGGCAATGGACAAGGTGGATTGAGCTTCTCTGAGATTTCCAGCAAGACATCGTACTCTTCTGCTCGCAAGGCAAAGTAGTCCAAGTGAACGAGGGAGTGCGTCGGATCATTCGGCAGTGTCATTGCTAGGATCAACTTGCAGACTTCAAAAGCAGTGCGTGGCAGGCCTTGGGATGCCAGTGCCAACATGTATCCCCACAAAGTAGTGAACCAAGACCATCCTGGCCATGAAGGATCTTCAGCCAACTGCACACGAACCCGCGGCCAGCTGATGGAGCAGCAAGCTTCTCCTCTCAGCATCGGCACCTTGCAGCCAAGCAAAATGCAAATCCATTTCACTTGAACAGCCAAACAGGGGCTGAACGACAGCTCTGTTTAAAACCGATGATTACCTAGAGAAGTACCACGGTACTTCCAGGTACACGTCAGGACTTGAACCTTGGCGCCTGCGTCTCCTGAAAAGGAGAAAAAGCACCATCGAAACCGCACTCTGTGGCATAGACTGCACGGCGCAGAATTTGAAAAGCCTGTTGGTGCTCTCCACTCTGCCGGGCGATTTCAGAATAGACCAGAAGGCCTTCCACACAAAACGGGTACTCCATCAGGAAGTTATGAATCATTTGAGGATCATGTAGCATGGAGCATGCTGCAAACTCCAGCAAAACTTTGGAATGCTCAGGTGTTGTTTCAATTCGGAAGCACTGAGACTCATCAGGCACCATCTTGGCACATCCATCTGGTCTGGGCCAACCATCATCAGGGGTTGGCTCAACAAGGAAAAGTCGCCGATAGTGCAAGAAGCGACCCTGACTCAGGGAAGCTCTATGCTGGGTTGGCTTGTCCCAAATGCCAAACTCTGTTGGATCATGAACATCTGCACCATGTGCTTTACCATATTCATTTCCAAGTATCATACTTACCCAGTCCCCAGTAAGCCAAGCTACAGCCACCAAAGGTTCTATCTGGTTTGGTATCAAAAAAAAGTCAAACGCCCTCTATTCGTTTGGGCCTGTGCAGTCAAGTAAAAGGGTTGGGAAGTGTCCACCCCTCTTTGAGGAGGGAAGCTGGAAACATGAAGAAACCTGATTTGCAACGATCTCAGGCCTCGTTGATCCCACGGAGCTTGATACCCTTTCGAGGTTCTTTGGTGCCCGGACTGAGAAGAGTTGTTTTTACCTTGAAGAGACGCCTACGCTCCCGGTCAGCATTGAAGAAAGGCTTCGCCAGCGCCAACACGCAGCTACTCCTTGGTATCAATTCAGGCAGCACAAGAACCCCTTGCGCCTTCCCTTCATACTGGTTCGGAAAATTGCTGCTCCAAAATGTGACCCCAGAATCATAGCTGGTGCTTGTCAGCACCTCTTGAATATGTTTTGGTTCCAACGACTGATTCTGGTAGACCTTGGAAGATTGGACGGGCAGCTCTCAGAAACCTTCTCTTGATAAATAAAAGCTGTTTGCAACTGATAGGCAGCTGTCAACAAAACTTATTCAAGGTGCCCTTCCTCTGCCAAGTGGGTGGAGTTAGCGCTTCTGCATTGTGCAGCTTGGGCAAGTGCTGCTTCCAGTACCGATTCCTCGCCTGCTCAATGCTGCCAAGTTGACAAGTTAAGTTTTACTAAGAGCGATGGCCTCCAACCTAAGAGCGATGGCCTCCAACCTAAGAGCAATGGCCTCCAACCTAAGAGCGATGGCCTCCAACCTAAGAGCGATGGCCTCCAACCTAAGAGCAATGGCCTCCAACCTAAGAGCGATGGCCTCCAACCTAAGAGCGATGGCCCAACCTAAGAGCGAGCGATGGCCTCCAACCTAAGAGCGATGGATGGCCTCCAACCTAAGAGCGATGGCCTCCAACCTAAGAGCGATGGCCTCAAGCCTAAGAGCGATGGCCTCCAACCTAAGAGGGATGGCCTCCAACCTAAGAGCGATGGCCTCCAGCCTAAGAGCGTTGGACTCCAACCTAAGAGCGATGGCCTCCAACCTAAGAGCGATGGCCTCCAGCCTAAGAGCGATGGCCTCCAACCTAAGAGCGATGGCCTCCAACCTAAGAGCGATGGACTCCAACCTAAGAGCGATGGCCTCCAACCTAAGAGCAATGGACTCCAACCTAAGAGCGATGGCCTCTATAGAGACTTTGAAAATACACACCTAGTTGACTTTTTGTATACTCGTCCCATCTAATCACTAGTCAAGACAATCACCGCTGAGAGTTAGCCAACAATCGGCTCATTGATGTAAACGCAACTTAGGCCGGGAGTACCAAGCTTCTGGCCTTCGTCAGTGTCACTCTGCTTGTTCTCGCTATTCCTCTTTTTTTTCTTCCTCATCCACAGTCCGTCAGAGTGCTTCAAAGCCGGTTTGAAAGGACAAAAATCAATCCAAAGCTCCACTACACCTATTCTTGAATCCTCCCACCAGCTTCTTTGAAGCAAGCGGGAGGAGGCAAAACAGGCTGACTAGCATGGCGGAACGAGGGGACATATTTTATATTCTTGTGATTGCCCAACCCCAGAAAACATCAGAAAACTGCTTAGGGTGCCACTGCTCATCCTACCCACTGCACCCGAGCTTTGGAGCTCAAATGTAAGACACGCACTTCCAGAAACTGCTTCCAGGCCACTTCTTTTTTGCTTTGCGCTGCTTGCTTGAAACCTCCACTGCTTGTGCTGGCTCGGGCTTTACAGCGCTGTTGTCACAGGCATAACCACCAGCATCGTCACAGTTCTCATCAGTGTCCGAGCCAATCAATGCAGCAAATCCACATGCCTTAATGAGATACTACACAAGTTCCAGCAAAATCGCAAACTCACCATTCCACCACTACCACGATTGCATGCATTTAAAGAGACATGGAGACAACCTCAGCTGAGAATCCTTCGTCGATTCTTTGGGCTCTTCTGAACTGGCTTCGTTATCGTCTGTCTGCTCTAGCGCTTGGAGTTTGCCGGATTGTTTTGTCGACATAGCTGCAGGGATGCTCAACACGCATCAACCACTTGGCACAAAGGGTTCCGCAATCACTTTTGCATTTCTATTACTTCTCTTTCTGCTTTGCCAACATGTACCTCCATAGAGAGTGCATGTGGACAGTGTATCCCCATGATGTGTGTTATGATGTGTGTTTCAAGTACAGACTCTACAACTCCACAGTCGGCTCTCGTTTCGTTCTAAGGGTTCTAACGTTTGGAAGGCCAGTCTTTTGTGCATTCATGTCAATCCTCTGCCACGCTCTGCTGTAGGATTTGAGCCAGAAACTGGCGATGATTAGCAAGCAGGACGATTAGGAAGCTTCTGCAGCTATGCAGAAACAGCTCAAATAGTCCTCGGCCTCCGCCAAATCAACAGCATCCTCCTCGGGGCACACTGCTAAAAAAAGGAATACAGTGACAACAAACATGATATCTATTCAAGCCTTTACGACTGTACAACCGCCGCTTCAAGGAACTTGGACTTCTCTTTGACAATGTCCAGTAGCTCCTCTTCATTCTCTTCATTATCTTCATTCTTCACCTCCTCATCCTCCTCATCCTGCATTGGCTGAAGCCAACATGTTTATTTGTCTGTTCACAGGGCGCGCACCTCCAGTGGCAAGGCGACGTCTGCATCTGTGTTGATCCTGGGAGCAAGTCACGCACATCAAACATCGGCTTTCAAGTCTTTCTAAGACTTTGACCGAGGCGGCGGTGCCTCGAAACGAAGCATAGTGACCATCATTTGACCATGCCACCAATGTGCGACCCTTTTGTCACCGACCCTTTTGTCAATGTAGAGGGTCAAGTTTCCCTAAAAATCTAGGAACTAAATCATTTAGTGTGAGCGCTTCTTTAAGGAAGCTCCCCCACCCTCAGGAGGAGGGAGCTTCTTGAAGAAGCGTGAGCTATTCTGCGTCCAAAGTAGTAGCTTACTTGCAGGTACTAGCTACCTAACTACTACTAGCTACCTCTAGCTAACCTACCTCACCTCTAGCGGCCTACCCCCCAAAAAAACAAAAGAAATCGGCTAACAAATGATATCGCTAAGACATTGTCCTTCGTGCAATCGGATGGATATCGCCATCGCCTTTGGTGGATCGCCCAGGTGGGCCAGCAATTCCCGATCGATGGCCCGCAATCGCATGGCCTAGGCTTTTCACTGAGGCTAAAGCCTTCTTTTGCTTCCACCTAGCTTCACTCCACTAAACAAACATGCCAAGTGCCTCCTAAAGTTTGCGTGCTACTGAAAATTACAGTACTACAAGTAACTCTGCATCATCTTGAATCATCTTTAGCTTTTGGCCTCCAGTGGCGCCAGCAGCTCAGCGCTCTGCAGATGGAAGTTGCTGAGAAATCTGAATTCAAGTGCAGTATATCATGTATATCAATTAGTCGCTCTCATATTCAGTTACTAGCAGCTTGCCAGGTTCGAGTGTCTAACTACTCAGGGTTTAAAGCTCGTGAAGGATGAATCAAGAGGTGGGGCTTTCCAGAAGCGAAAACTTGACCCATGACCCATGCCTTCCGATGTTTTTAGACACCATTATATAATATATCAAGTCTTTTCGCATCTGCACACAGGACTGGCCGTCGCTGCCTTGTCAACGAGGCGTTCCAACAAAAGATGGTCTGCGGTTTTCACAGTAGCCTCACAAGATTGTTCACATTGCAAGGGCACCACCACAACAACCCAGAGAACCGCCTGCTTCAAGAGATTCTTCTCCAACCTGGCATGCCAAAGGTTCCAAGTCACTTGTCGTGGGGTGATACTTGATCCATAGACCCATCTTGTTTGTATTCATGACTCATGAATTGACCCAATGGACAAGCACTGAGAATTGTGGAGGCTGCAACATGCCCGTCAGTACGCCACTAGATCATCATTCCGCTTTCGAAGTTGCCACATCTGCAGGAGTTTGCAAATCGCAGTAGAAGCAGCGGAAGTAGTGGTGTGCTTCAGCATGTCTATCTGAAGCGCCAAAAGGCAGCTCTGATGCTGCTAAGATAGGCACTGACACTGCCAACGGCCGTGCAGGAGCTGAATTGGTGTTGCCCAGAATCTCCAAGACAGTCTGCAAACAAACCCAAAGATTGCATGAGCGACGGATTGTTCAAAAGCGAAGGTCAATGAGGTGTTCTTGTAATTTTGCCAGCCTCAGTAAGAAGTTCAATGAGATTCTCACCTCCATCAGCCTCAACACAGGGCATGGTCTCAAGCACTCCTCGAACTGAGCTTGGGCCTGAAGAACCTTTCGAAAGTCGAGCAAGTTCTTGACCTCCCGTTTCCTTGGATCAGTCATCAGAGATGATCACAGCAAATGTACTCTTCACCCCAAGCTGGAAAGCTGGGATCGAGCGGCTTGAGCTCCTTCATGCATGCAGCTGTGGCTTCCTGCTGAAACAACAGCCAACAAGCACGGACGGACACTGGAATATCACCACACACCTCAAGTCGTGAGCCAGGGATTGACATGACCTCCAAAACAGAGCTTGAGCAAAATGAAGTGTTTCAGCTCGCGGGTTCCCAGGCACATCTATCTATATTCTTGTTTCTAATAGCTTCTTGTTACTACTAGTAAGGCACTTGTTACTAGTAGCGATGCACTTGTTTCTAATAGCTTCTTGTTTCTATTATTATATATGTATATATGCACATACCATTACATGCCATACTTTTTCCTTCAGCCTTTCTTGTCACTTTTCCTCTTGAAGGTGTCCCTTTGTCGGGCTTATTTTCTCCACCGGTCTACTCCCAGGGCCTCCCTCGCGTTGAGGAGCTCTCTGTAAATAAAAGAGCTTGGACCCTGCAGTGCAAGTGGTGAATCTACACGTTGTCTATATGGCTATATATATATATATGTGTGCGTACACACATATCGATGATATACAGCTATGCGCGGCACGAAGGCCTTATTTCCTTGTTCATTCCTACACAACTTTCTTGCAGCATACTCCACTTTCGCTGCCTGCCTTCCTCAAAAAGCCCGGCAGCTGAGTCAAATGAACTTCAACTGCCTTGCGAAACGGAGCACGTGCTCGGGTGCAACACAAGATTCCGCTAGCAGGATAAAACAAGGGTAGCTGCAGTAGTTCTGCCCAACTCAGGGCTCCATGCCAGCTCACGCTCAGCTGGCGGCAGCCCCTGCCATGTTTTCAGGGCCACTGTTTTTGTGTCATGTCAGTCATCAGTCAATTCGTCATGTTCTCGTGTGTTGACATCTTTTGAGAACCAGTCCATCGTCTGCTTTCTTGACAGTAATCTGGTTCGCATTGAATGAGAAAAATGCGGAAATACCCGAACCTAGAAAGGCTGCTGACCAGCAAACACAGAAGGCACCTCATGGCCACCCATGCGAACACACCGTGATGCGCGCTGCACCAATTCGGAGTGCCTGCCAGTGCAAACACCGAAGGCGGATGCAAAAAGGCTAAAAAGATAAAAACTTCTTTCAATCTGCCTCACAGGAACTTCCACAAGGTGAAGGCGCCGCACGTGCTTGAACTGGATTCCTTCTCCAGCCTGGAACAGAAAACCGTAAGAGAAGATAACAAGCAAATGGGTCAAGAAAGCATGGTCTTGGCTTTGTCAGGCATGTTAAAAATGGCCATGGCGTTGAGCAAGGCACATCCTGCACATCGCCTGAGAGGTCTCGGCTAGCATGACACGAAATCGCTCGCCACGAAGATTTCTTCTGGCATCATTGAAGTCACCTCAGTGGCGATACTGCAAAACACACTCCTTGGTTTTTCTGGCATTTGACTCCGTCCTTGGGCTAAACATGAGCTAAACATCCTTAGGATAAAGTATTGTTGAGGCCATCACTCAGTTCCTTGAGTGTTGCCACTTTGAAGCCACGCTTCTTCCCAGTCTTCTGTAGTATCTGTGCAGTGTCAAGATCCGGTGCTAAACCAGGTTCTCACTTTGCTTGCATTTAAAGTATTGATTTCAAGGCCCCGCCTCCAGCAATGCCTTGTAGCCAGTTTGGCGAGATAGCATGACCACTGCCTGAGGCCACTAGCTACAGAGACAACATCGAAGATCCTTGAACTTGCAGCAAACAAACCCCGAGTAAATGGACGGTTGGAATCAGTTATGAGATGCTTGCAATTAAGTGCTGTGCCTTCTCCTTATTCTTGGCTATTGCTTTTGCCACACCGTAAAACTTTGGAGCATAATCCTCAGCACCAAGCTAGGTCTGAACGACGTCCAAATGTGCAATCGGTATCTGCACACAACTACCGATTACCCCAGCAATGCCATAGCATTCTGTTTTTGTAGTCCTTGGCATTCTCCAACAGTGCTGTTCGCTTTGCGCCCGAGTAAGAGCCTGAAGAGTGCAGTGAAGAATTGCCCAATACGATCTGTAGCAGCGCGAGCGTCGCACCGTAAAACACGTGAAGATTGCAGTAGTTGGAAAGTCTAGCCAAGCGCGTCTCCTTGGAAGTGCATGTGATTACCAATAAATGCTACTAGGTTGGAGACCATCGCTATTAGGTTCCTTAAAGTCTTTTCTCTATATTCTTTTCTATATCCACTCGAGTTGTCAACTCCTCTGGGAGGCGCATCAAGCGCGGAGTGACCATGAACCTGAGAGCGTCTCCGCCAAGGTTCAACATATTACGCAAAAGGCAAAAGCTGAGGCGTGAACTCAACCTCTTTCATCAAATAGCGCTTCAGGGCCTTCAGGCAATGAAGGCTTTTTTGCCAAAAGCCTCCCGAACTGTTCAGATCCTTCCATGCCGCAGCACCCAGCCTCCCCATGCAAAGAGTGCATCTTGACCAGCTCCTGAGGAGATTGAAGCAGGGTGCTGCAGGGTACAACATGTAATGAAACATCCATCTCCAGCCCGTCCGGCAAAGTCGAGTCATGAAGAACACCATCTGGAATTCCAGGCACTGGTGCCTGAACACTCTGTCAGCAAGAGTGTTTTTGCAGAGCAGCATTCAACGAGCCTCTCGGGGGAAGTCTGCGCTTGCTCGTGCATGGAAGCATGAGAGAAAGCCCTCAGAGGAAATGTGCAAAAAGTTCAAACCTTCAATGCCCTCAATGGAACCTTCATTTACTTTTTGTCATCCGCTTTGAATATTGCAGTGCATGCAAAGAACACCTCTGACACTGTGGCTTCGAGTTTGTTTAGGCACGCTATACTGAGCATAATAAGCAGGTCTCAATGAGTTTGGACACCGTTCTTTCTAGCACGCTGAAAATATAATGCAATTGTAGGTGAAAGGGGAAAGCAATAAGCAACAGAAGGTAAGGTAACGGTCCCAACAGCGACGCGGGGGAATTTGAGCACCCAAAAACATAGATAGTAGCTTCTTGTTCCTAGTAGTAAGGCCAGGAGCTACTAGTAGCGTCCTTGCTCCTAGTAGCGATGCCAGGAGCCCCTAGTAGCGTCCTTGCTCCTAGTTGCCTCGCCATGGGACCGGTACCTTGTCAACACAATCCGAAACGTTGGCTTTGGCACTGCAATTGTCACTGAGTATTGAGTGTTTAATTTCCAATAATATATATATATATATAACCCAAAAAACTGTCAGAATCCGAACATGTGAAAACTTCGCAGATACAAAGATCCTCCACAACATGAAGAAAGGAAGTCTGAACACTCTCCATTTGCCACAGTTCACTCAGTATGTTTGTGATTTTGTCTGACTTGGCACAAACACACTTTCAACCCGCTGCATGGATGCAAGTGCCAAGAGTGAACCTCCACACTTTCAACGTCCTGTGTCTGCGTTTCAAAACAAAACCGTTTCCACATTTTTTGAAGAGCCGGAATACTTGCCCCTCAATTGGATTTAACTTGTATGTTGAAGATCATCCAACGCATGTGTGCATTTTTCTTCATCTTAGATGCACTTCTAATCCAACATCATTAGCTACCCACCCAACCCACCCAGCACCCCGAAACCCTCACCCAACCCCCACATCTTCCAACGCATGTGTGCATGTGGCTGGATCTTAGATGCACTTCCATTCGAACGTCGTTAGCCTCCCATGAACGGAGAATTTAGGCTCTTAAACTCAGTGACGTAGGGTCACAGTCCCAAAGGTTGTAGTTGAAGCTTAGGCACACTTTTAGCTCAATCAAGCGTGAGCTCTGGTAGTGAAATGAACACAAAAGTAAACCACAAACGGCTGCAGTGAAGCATACATCTATACAAGCTGTGTCATGTACATGTAACTGGTGCTACATCTGATCACGCCTCCCGAGTTTAACATCTCCCAGAAGTTAAGCGAGTCAGGATTAGCACTTCGGTGAATTAGCTCGTAGCCCTTCAGTACATCTTGGTCTTGAAGAAGTACCTACTCTAGCTCAAGCCGTTCAAGCTTTCAAAGTCAGTTCATGCTCACCTTCCAGGTAGTGGAAGTTCATGCCTTTCATGGCTGTAGTCATTTTCTCTTCGGTGACAGCTTTCGTTAGCACGTCGGCCAACATTCGGTCGGTGCCTTCCTTCTTGAGACGAAACTCTTTCTTTGCTGTGCGCTCTTGTACCCAGTGGTACTGAGTGTCAACATGTTTAGCTCGTCCCAGACCTCGACGGTTTCCCATGGCGATGCCAGCGGAAGCGTCCGTTGTCACCTCTTTGCTGGGAAACAATCCCCAGTCTCTTGCTGTTGATGCGATTCCAAGCATTTGACATGCTCCTGAAACAAGTCCGTAGTACTCGGATTCGCCACTGCTCAGGGAGACAACTCCTTGGCCCTTGCTGTATGTAGTGAGACAGCATTTGTTGGCCATGAGCACGCCTCCTGACACACTCTTTCGTGTCCTTATGCAACCTGCATGGTCGGCGTCTGACCACATGTTGAAGGGGTTGCAGGTGCTTTGGTTTGGAAACAGCTGTGCAACTCTTGGTCGATACCTGACATATCGAGCCAATCGTTTCAGCATATTCCAGTGCCTCGATGTTGGATTCTGTAGACCTTGTGCCAACGAGCGCGTTGCAGTTTGCAGATCAGGTCGATCTTGTGCCAAATACGCGGCTCTCATAGCAATAGATCTATACATCGTTGCATCTTCGGCACTCAGCGGAACTTCTTCGTGTTGGAGTTCCTCTTGACTTGGCTTGGCCAAAGGTGTTTTGACCTTGCCTGGTTGACCAGTGCCTAACCACTTGATGATCAACTCTGCATGTCTTGGATCTGGTTCCCACCAAATGCCTTCATTTGACCAGGTGATGATGCGATTCAGCACTCTGATCTGTTGGCTTGCTTTTGGTGAACCTGGTGGACCGAGAATGCCTCGTTCCACAACTTGCCATTCTTTGGCTGCTGAAGTGTGAAACCATTTGATGTCATCAAAACTTCCAACGGTCGTGAAATCATCTCCATGCACTTCTGTTCGAAGCTCTCTGGATGCATGGTAATAAATGCATGGATTGGACTTGCCTTGAACAAATCCTAGCTTCTTCATAAACTCTGCAATGGTCAGCTCCCAATTCATGGGTGCGTCTCTGGTGCCGTAAAGGCTTCTGACCAATCTTCCTACCACATCTCCATCCTCGGTCTCTTGCCTTCTGATGGAATTTCAACATAGAGTTCTCTCGTTGCTTTGGAGTAGAAATGAGCTCTCTTCACGTCCAAAAATCCTAGGAAAGATTGCTTTGTTTTTCGCTTCTCGCCTTTCTCCAATGGAAGGCTGTCACTGACTGCGATGGTTAGCAGTAGCTTCAAAGCTGCAAGGCTCGGCATGGCTGCGAAAAAATCGTCAAAACCTGAGCCTCTTTTGATCTCTTGCGCTACCAATCGACTTCTGTAGAGAGGATTGATTTCATCTTGCTTGTTCACCTCTACCCATCGAGTTCCAATGATTTTGGTTCCTTTGGAACTTTGCTTCTTGGGATCTTCTCCCAGACTCCCATTGATTCGACAATGTCGATTTCATCTTTCCTGGCTTTCTCTACCTTCTCAGGTAGAAGCTCTTTTCCACTGATGTCATCGTAGTACCACCAGTCTTTCGCCTCTTCTGCCATTTGTTCTGGCAGTGGAATCTTCTCTTCACACACTGGTTTCTCTGGGTCGATGCTAGATAGCACTCTCTCTCTGTCTTCTAGGATTAGGCTTTCTAGAGCCATCTCAATGCTCTGGATGTCTCTTGTTCTCTCGGCTTCATCTTCATGTTCGCCTTCTGCCTTTCTCTTCTTGTCTCTATCTACTCTGGCTTTTGCTGTGGGTGATCCTGTTGGTTCATGTTGCTCTTCGTGTTCTCTCTTTTCTCCATGTGGTTCAGGTTCGCGTGGTCTGCGAATACCTGATGCTGAAGCTGATGCGGTGCCTGGTGTTGGTGGTGCTGCTTCTGGTTCGTACCAAAGTTCTGTCACAATGTCCATCTTGTGTGGTAATGCTCCATTGAGTATCTCTGGTGGAAGGTCTGTTGTCATGACTCCACTCTCAATGATTGCATTGTTTGCGTGGTTTCTTGTGACTCGGTGCCAGACGGTAGACCAATCAGGTCCTCCTGGCATTGTGGTTTGAAAACAATAAGCTTCGACGTCAAGTCGTGCGAACACCCGACATGAATCGGGGACTCCCGATGGTCTTTTGCTTTCATATCCATGAAGGGTTTGAGGTCTCTTACCACTGACTGGTTGTGGCATGCCAGTGATTGCCTCTCCAACTCGGCTTTCATGTCTTGCTACTCTTGGGTTCTCTTCTTCTTCTCCTCTGATGCTCTCTTCAAGTCTGTCTCGACACCTGTTGGTGTGATGGATGCCTGTAGATCTTTTGCCAATCTGTGTGGCATCACAGGCTGGGCAACCTGCAGTGTACCCAAACTTTTCCAGGTCTTTCTTGGTAATGTAAAGTCTTCTCAGCTTTCTTTTCTTGTCATCTATTGCCGGTGGTTGAACTAAAGCTTCACCACTTGGGCTGGCAATGATTGGTTCCCTTGGGGCTGCAATCGCTGGTTCTTCGCGAATTGCTTGAGGATCCCAGGGAATCCCAGTGATCGATTTCAGCAACTCTGAGTCATATCGATCTTCTTTTGGCTTTCTTCTAATGGACTGCACTGGAAAAACGCCTGTGGAATTTCCAACTATCTTCTCTGTGGTGGTGTCTTTCACTCCTAGAAAAATTCCCTTGGTCCATTGGGCCTCGAACTTGTGACCTCTCTTGAGGTATTCGATGGCCTCACCAAAAGGTGGAATTGCTACTTTCCATTCACGTCCACGAAGTCGTGGATACGGGGTCTTTCCGTCTTGAAGTTCGGTAGACCGGAAAAACAGATTGTAGACTGTGGATGCGTGTTCAACTAACCAAGTCAAAACAGGTGAATCGTCAGGAAGTTTCTCACCATAGTTCGACTCGATCGCGGCTCGAAGAGTCCTGGCTTGTCCTTCCAAGGTTTGAACTGCTCGCTCAATCTCTCCCTTGGATTCTTTGACTCCTTTCGGGCTCTTCTCGATGATCAGGGTTCCTTCAAACCCATTCTTTACTGCCTCAGCAACGGAGGTGAGGGCAGGTTCAGGATCATGTCGAATGATCAGTTTGGAGTATCCTAGTTTCTTGATGTCGTTCAGAAGTACTTTGGATCCATATGGACCTTTTGTCACACCTTTGTAGGGCAACACATGAGCAAAAAGATGCTTCGTCCATCGATCTCTGACAACAAGAATTGGTGCATGAGTCTTCTCGTCCAAAACTACGTCATCAGTCCGCGAGTTCATGAAACAGTAGTCTACAGTTACTACTGGGGTTGTCTCATCGGTGTGGTCTATCTTCCTGTGGGGGTTTGCCTTAGCTTTTCCCCTTACACAGGCCTCACACCAAGACCTAAAAGGAAAGTGTGAAACAGTATGCTCCTCAAACTCTTTTCGCGTCGGGCGAATGGGAGCATTGATTTTGAGCTCAGGCGGAACTTCGTCGCCTGGCTCGGCCTCTTCGGCCTGTTCGTCCACTACCGGACTTACCCATTGCGGTGCCGGACGAAAGGGTGGAATGCAATCGGCACAGAACAGACGCCGTTGCTGAACGAGATCGGGATCTTAGTCCCGTCTCGGGAGATATGTCCACCAGATCCGTGCATCTGAATGGACCAGCCCTTGCTCATAAGGGCCCCCGCGGAGAGCAGCGGTTTTGCAACCGCCATCACCCGGAAACAGCAACGTCCCTCGAGGGAGTTCTGGCCGATGCCGATGGTCACCTTGGCATCGATCTTGCCAAGGTCCTTGACCACTTCGCCTGAGGCAGTCTTGTAGACTTTGCAGGTGCCTTCAGGCTGGATAGGCTTGTAGCCCAATGCGGTGGCCAGTTCAACAGGGATGCAGGAGGTCGCGGCTCCTGAATCCAAGGTCACCTGATGAGCCATTGGCGTCTCCATGGATGCCAGCTCCAAACTCCTGAGAGCCAATAGATCCTCCTCGCCCTCATCTGGCTCACTCGAAGGTGTGGGATATCGTTTTCCCTTTCCCTTCTTGGCCTCACGGGCAGCATCTTGAGTGGCCACGTTGACAGCTCGGGTCAACTGCACTTTCTTCTGCTTGCCCTTTCCTTGGCCTTTCTCGGAGGCAGCCGGAGCCGAAGCGGCTCGGCTTTTGCCCGGGGATCGAGACCGGGACTTCAGCCGAAGCGTCTGCCTTGGCGCTTCGCTGGACTCTTCTTGCTTGGGCCCTGGTCCACGGAATCGCTCCATATGCTCTTCAGTCGTGCTCTTGAACCAGGCCATGCGTTCCTCCTTGGTCTTGCCTTTCTTCTCAGGAGGTGGAGGTGTCTTGGCGATGCGCCTTTGCTTTGGCGTCTTTGGGCCAACCTCATCTTCCTCCTCCTGTTCTTCCATCATCTTCTGCATATGGGCTGTCATGTAGAAAGGACCTCCTTTCTTGACAGTCTCAAGCTTTGGATCTTCCATCTTCAAATGCTTTGCCACATCTTCGGGCTTCAGATCCATGTCGGCATCTTTCACATGCTTTGGTGCATCTTTTGAAGTTGGGCTGCCTTGCTGTCCCTTGGCAGTCTTGATGCGCTTTCCCATCTCTTTCTGCTTAATCGTCCATTCCTTTGCCCACTGGTTGAGGACTTTTGGCGGGCAACAATTCAAGGCCATGTGATGGTTCCATAGACCGGTGTCATTGTCACACCTCAGGGTCTTGTTGCACGCACGGCAGACCATGTTCTTGCTGCCATCTCTGTTCTTGTGGGTGCATTTGGCTACCCATTCATCATAGCTGAGGATGCGCTCTTGGAACATGTGATCGAGCCATGGCACAGTGTCTTTCTCTTTTTCTTCATCTTGTCCATCTGACTCATCGTCAGCTGGCTCAGTGCCATTCTCATCCTCTTCAACTTCATCTTCAAATTCTTCTTCTTCTTCAAGTCCCTCAATCTCAGTCACATCAAGGGGATTGATGTTCTCCATGACTGGAGCTGCGAAGGATGGTGCGCTTGTTGCTCCTTCACCTTGGCTTTCGATGCGCTTCATCACAACATAGTCCTCTGGGTTGAACCCAGCAGCAGTGAGCGCCTTGTCGATGACACTGCGGGCTGGATGGCTAGTAGCCGTCCATGTCTGGCTTTCCCGCTTCATCTCTGCCAACTCTTGAGTGGAGAGATCCTCGATCTTGGGCTCCTTCTCTTTTGGCTTTTCAGGCTTCTTTGCCTTTCCTGGCTTCTTGTAGCCACGATGCCTCTGGGCCTTTTCCCGACCTCGAGGCTGAGGGGCTTCATCAAACTTTCCCTCATCATCTTCATCATCCCAAGCTTGAAGTCGACCAGTACCCTTGGCACGAGCGATCTCATAGTAGTCGAGCTCCTCAGGGTAGTTGGCCTCATAATCGCGCCAGGATTCAAAGCGATCCTGGGCCTTGTCAACGCGATGCTGCTCGGCGCGCTGACGACTCTTCTATTTCTTCTTGGCCAATCTTGGGTCCATGCCTGATGCCAAATCAGCTGAGAGCCTTGGCGACTCCGCCGGCACCGAAGCGGCGCGGCGAGGAGTTGGCCTCTTCAGCAAAATCTTGGCCTCTTTCTCCTTTTCTTCATACTGCTCTTTCAGCCTCTTCATCTCGGCCTGTTGCTCCAAGATGGCGTCATTGGCTGCTTTGCCTTGAGCCTCGGCCTCTTCGATGGCCTTCTGGATCGTCTCAGACTTCTTCTCATACAGTTCGCGATTGGACTGCATGGTCTCTTGGATTGCTTGGTTCATGACTGCAATCCCAGCAGCTGCAATTCCAGGACGACCTTTTCCAGCTCCTGGCTTCTTTGGCATAGCCTTGACTTCAGTCTCAGCTTTTGCCTTGGCTGCTCCACGAGAAATTGCGGCAGGTGCTGCTTTCTCCATCTCGATGGCAAAGAGGGTGGCGATGTCAGCGGAATACTCAGGCTCGGGTTGATGCTCTTGAGCCATAGAGGTTTCAGATTCCTCAACTGAAGCTACCTTCTTACTTTTACTCTTGCCTTTACCTTTAGAATCTTTTCCTTTGCCACCTTTGCCTTTACCCTTGGAGTTTTGGTTGTACCAACTACTCTTGTTCCAATCATTCTTATACCAATCGTTCTTGTTCCATGAGTTGTTCCATGACGAGGGATTGGACCATGAAGAACCTTTTCCCTTCTGTTTACCTTTGTCGTTTCCCTTGCCTCCATCTTGACTCTTTCCTTTTCCTTTGCCGCCTTTTGAGCCACCTTTGCCTTTTCCTTTGGCTTTGGCCAGACTTGCAAGTGAAGCTTGCATCTGGCTGGCGGCTGCGGCTAGTGCATCAACATCCATTGGTGCTGATCCAGTCTTTGCTTCTTTTCGGCTCTCGATGTTCTCGAGGTAGGCCAAAATCTCTGACTTCATGATGGCATAGTCAGTGAGTCTTGAACTCTGGAGGTCAAGGTGATCTTGGAGTTTGGCTGGGCACATCTGCTGAAGACAACTTCTTGCGATGTCATCATCAAGAGCTTTCTTCTTTCGCTCTTCGTACTTTCGCCTGATGTTTTCCCAGGCTTCTATGCTCTCTCTGAGCTTGTCCAATGCACACTGTTGTGGGTGCAGGACCTTCTTCAGCAAAGCTGAGTTTGCTTGTGGGTTCTGTGGATCATACTTAGTGATCAATCGTCTCAAAGCCTCTAGGCCAAAGTGCTGACCTCTGGAGGTATTCTTGACAATCTCGAGGGCTTCTCCCTCACACAGTGAGATCAGAGCCTGTCGGGCCTGAGCTGAAACAAGCTCGGCTCCTTCAGGATAATCATCTTCCAGAGATGTCTCATTGATCTCTGTATCTTGATGCTCTTCGAGGAGCTGAATGCACTTTCCTGCATTCTTGTGACTTGTCTCGATCCAAGTCTTGAACTTGAAGTACCATGAGTCCCAGGTACCTGTGTGTCCACTGAACTTGTCAGGCTTTGGAATGCCTTTCAATTCTGATCTGTCTCTTACTTCTACGCTGGTGGCTATGTTCCTTGTGATCGCCGTTTGTTGTGTGTATGCTTCTGCCATTGCTCGTTGCAATTGACTCTGCCCCTGTGCTAGGGCTTGCATCATCTGTGCAAATTGCTGTGCCATGTCTGTGGCTTGTGGTGCCTGTGCTCCTGGCTGTTGCGCCATGCTGACTTGCTAGCCAGGGATTGAAGCAATCCGGCTTTCCTGCAAGTGATGCTTGTTTTGTAGATCTCCGGTGCCAGAGCCGATGCGGCTCGGCAACCTTCGATTCGCAGACGGTAGCCGGGTCTTAGAACCGCGGCTCCGCTACCATGAACGGAGAATTTAGGCTCTTAAACTCAGTGACGTAGGGTCACAGTCCCAAAGGTTGTAGTTGAAGCTTAGGCACACTTTTAGCTCAATCAAGCGTGAGCTCTGGTAGTGAAATGAACACAAAAGTAAACCACAAACGGCTGCAGTGAAACATACATCTATACAAGCTGTGTCATGTACATGTAACTGGTGCTACATCTGATCATCCCACCCCACCCACATCTATAAATCCTTGAGATTGTTGTGCAATCTATGATACTGTTGTGCAATTGTTCTGAAACCATTTGCAAAAACTCTGCAAAACCACCAAAAATCTACGTGGCAGATTTAACACTCTCCCCAGTGGCCCTGCGGGTACTACGAAATGCTGTAAACACCACACAGAGCCTTCGAAAATCGCAATGGTCCCCTCGCGTCGCTATTGGGAAGACGAACGAGAAGCATAAACTGAGAGATGAGGACTAGACTAGACACAGAAGGGTAAACGATTCCTGGACTTTAAAACTCCACCTAATCTGCCTCATTTTCTGAGCCTTCAAAACAGGTGGCCAAACTGTCTAGAAGGATCTTGAAACCCACATTATCCTTCTTCCTGCCTCTTCTGAAGTGTTTATATATATATATTCGCGTTCTGTAACTTGATATTCCTGGCCCTTCCCTGCCTCTTGTTCAAATGCTCGCCTTCTTAGCTTGTTCTGTACCTTTCCCCAATTTTTTTTTCACTTTTGTACTTCCACTTCAATTTGACCATACTGCTCTCGCAGCCGGATTCCATTGCCCTCCGTCCCCGCTTCTTCGCTTTGATGTTAGATATTGTCTTGTGTCCAACTGAAATATATAGTGTTGATTATGGTACAAATCTGCTGTGTCTTTTGAAAATGCCGCTACGGGTGTGCCCGTTCCTTTCAGATTCCATTGACATGCGTTCATCTTGCTCCTTCTGATGTACAAAAATTATGCTCCGCTTCTGTAAGACTCCTTCATCCTTGTTTCAGACTTCCAAGTTCCTATTACAGCTGCACGCTGCACCTTTCCTGTTCGTTCTGACCCTCCTTGCTTAGAGCCTGTACAGTCCATTACGGTATATGGAAAGGCAAAAGAGCAGGGCGAATCCAACAAGCACATCAAGCCCTGTGAATGAAAGAGATACAGCATTGCTTCTCCGAGTTCTGAACTTCATCTCCTGCGGCAGAGCCTTTGCCCTGGCGGCGAAGCCGCGGCGCGTTTTCAGGAATAGAAAAAAATGCACTACTGTCAACAGTACAGCAGACGGTCTGTTGTGCCACAAAAAGCACGGAAAAAGCTTCTAGCAGCTTTTAAGCCAAATCTCGAGTCCTGACTTGGGGTCTGCCTTGATGATCTCTAGAAGCTGCCGACCTTCTGCTCCGTCATTTCCGACCTGAGAGCAAGCTGCGTCTTCACGGGAAAGCAGCCACAGAGCGACACGATTCTGGCGAATTTGACTCTATTAAATGATAGAATTGAATATTAAATGATATCATTGAATTCAAGCATTGACTGAGATGTTTCAACGAATTCAAAGCCTGCTCGCGAGCATGTGCTTGTGTCCTCTTTAAGCTGTAACACTGTAGCTGTCGCTGCTGTCACCAGACATCTGGGGGGCAAACTGGAGTGCCAGTGAAGCCAGCCAGCACTGTCCGTGTTGACTCGTACTGCGACAGTCCAGCTTGAGATGACATGCAGTCCGCCAAAGCACTACCGTTTTTGGCCAAAACGAAACTCAAATACTCAAAGCCAGAAAAAATGCAGCTTTAGGGCAACCTGGGTTAATGCGTACGAGCAATATTCTGACACGAGCAATATAAGATAACTAAGACGGACACGAGAAGGTTGCGAAGATGTCCGATCTGCTCCTGATGTTCAAAAAAATGATTCAGGAGAGCAACCAAGTCGTTTGCAAAAACAGAGGCAGCCGAGAGTGCGCCTCACCTCATAAGCTTGATGAGGCCTTACGAGGTTGTGGCATTCATCCATGATCACGACCTGACCGGCCAGTGAAGACATCACGACCTGCCCCTCGGCAGACTTGGCAGACTTGGCCGGCCTTACCAGAGTAGGGGTTGAGCCTGTCATGGAAGCAAAGTCAAATGTTTGATGGCTTCCTGTCAGGCTGAGGCAAAAACTCAGCTGGGTCAAAGCCAACTTTCAAGATCGGACTTTTGGGCCAACCGTCCTCGCCGCCCACAGCTAGTGACCAGGACAGTGTAACTGAGTGGCGCAACCAAACTGAGCACCCAGGCTCTGCCCAGCACAGATGCTCCACCACCGGCTGTGGTGTATCGAAATGCACCTGACCAATGGCAGAGCTGCACTCTTGGAAGAAAAGTGTTGCATGGGTCGATAAAGAGTCTCTCCCTGCAATCCTGGATTGTGTGCCAGCGATAAGAAAGATCCACTTCCCGTACTTTTGTTTCACATGGTGAAACAGGAAACAGCATCCCCTTGGTGTTGCACGCAAAGGTGCGCGTGGCATGGGCGCATCAGGGTAGTCCTAACAAGTCTCAAAAGCTTGAATCTGACTGCGTTCCAGGTGATTGGGAATGCTTCTAAAGAACTACACGTCATGTGGCTTCACTCCGTTGCACTGGGAAGCTCCTTCAAGAAGACTCTGGCAAACTTTGCTTTCACCTGGTTAGTCTGTTCTCCCATTTATCCTGCTCCAGTGGTGTAAGCACTACACACCACAAGCACCTGTGACAACATGACAACATACTGACACTGTCAAAGTTTGCACCTTGCCACCATGAATTGCATTTTTCATCTCCAAGGCCTCCCGCGTAAAATTGTGTAATTCTTTCTTTTCTAGCCCGCTGGGAGGGGGGTTGGCCGAGAAGAGGTACATAGGGTACCTAAGGTAGAAGAGAGGTAGCTACTAGATACTTAGACGCTACTAGCTACTGGACGCAAGATAGCTCACGCTTCTTCAAGGAAGCTCCCCCCGCCTGAGGGCGAGGGAGAGCTTTCTTGAGGAAGCCTGAGCCTTAATGAACATCAAACTTCTCTCACAGAGTCTCACCATCTTTCACTCGAGAGCTTTATCTGAAAGTGCATGGGGATGCCTAGAAATGGAGAATATAATGTATCCGCTTGTGTTCCATGTCAGCTTTTACAAAATGTGACAAAGAGAGACAAGCGACAAACTTAACAAACTGAATCTTCCACCTGACGAATACTTTCAGTGAGTTCACTGACGATCTTCTCCAGTCGAACTCCTCGTGACTTTGCCTGACCGAGAAGCTGCTACATTCCCTACGAAGAGGCAATGACAGCGGTGTGGATCACAACAGGTTGACAAGGTGGAAGGGTGAATGCAGAAACTTGAGCGCCCCTTCTTGTCACTCTTTTTGTCTAACGCGCTGCTGAGTCGAGGCAATACCATCCAAACCGGTCTGTGCCGTCTTTTTTGGACAAACTTGTCATCTTGCCTTGCTGCAAGGAAAAGTGTGCCTTCAGGCACACATGCCATATGCATGGAGCAAACTGTTGTGCTCACAACAGGCAGGCATACAGCGTACAGTGTACAGTGTACGCCAACGTACGGCATGAATACAACAACTTTGTCGCTCAGAAAGGGGCTCTCAAGAAGGGCGCAATCGCTTTTCGGGTGGCATGCCTTTCATGTCTTGAGTCTCAAGCACAATAGAAGAACATGACACAGTGGCCTTCACCAAAGTTCATAGGCCGCCCCGTGGCCATCCTGGGGTTAAGTTAATTTCATGGTGTGAATTGGGCCTTGATTCTGGTACAAGGTAGCTTCGCCGCTTCGCACAGCTTCAACAAGAATGTACTAACTTGCAAATGGAGATCCGTGGGTGCTCCAATTCTTGCGCTTGAAGCTGGCCATTGCCTCAGTGCGGAAGCTAGAATTCTGTTTTTTGGAAATGACCTTTTCTCGCGTCCTGAAAAGTATTGTACATACTTCTCCTCCGATGTGCATGGTAAGTTGTGGCACCGACCCATGGACGAATCGATTGCTACCAAGGTGCGAAGGACACAAGTGAAAGAAACATCCTAAGCAGCGGTGGCTTCTGAAGTGGCAAGACGATTGACCAAGAACTCCAACAACATTATTCTTTGTCGAAGAAGATTTGTCTTGCACTCTGCTCATCTGTCCTGACCAGGCTGGAAGTTCTTCCTCTGGCGCTGAGGCAGGACTACTTCGCCACTGTACCCTGGCACTTCACATCGGTACAGCTGGGGGTCTCTCCTTAATTAAAGTTTCCTGGAAATACTTAAGTTTTCCAAAAAATCTAGGAACCAAATCATTAGTGCAAGCGCTTCTTCAAGGAAGCCCTCTGCCGCCTTTAGGGCGGCGGGGGAGCTTCCTTGAAGAAGCGTGAGCTATCCTTCGTCCTAGGTAGTAGCAACTTAAACTTTAACTACTAGCTGCCTAGCTACCCCTAGCTACTACCTCTGCCGCTTCTAGCGGCCTACCCCCCACTAAAAAGACAAGGTCCCTTACAGCTTACGGCTCCACGCACTGCCTTCCTCTTTCAGCGCGTCACACTGTATGTAACCTCTGGTCAACGCGCGTCAACACCTCAACACCTCTGATTCTTGATCAAGTGTTGATGACAAGTCACCAAATCCTTTTTCGGCATTCCAGGCTTTGAATTTTCCCACCTTCGCAGCGCCACGAAGACGTAAAAAACTATGGTACACTCAAGCATGTTAACAGCGAAAAAGGTGATTTGGTGATTAGGTAAGACTCATGCGAAGACACCCATCTCCTCATCCGGAGGCCCGCCTCAAAAGTTTTGTGTGTGTTACTGTAATATAAGAAGAAGTGCGACACGCAAACGACAATCTGAGAAGAAAGGAGAGAAAGCACAAGGCACAGGGAAAAGAAAAAAATAAACCTTCAAAGGGGCCTTACTAAAAAGGCCCTTACTGGTACTGTACCTTTTTTGTCCCTCTCTGTCTGCAAGATCTTTCTCTTCTGCAAGCATCTAAGCGACAAAACAACCTGCCTGAATCATCCACGTCCACACTCCTGAGATGTATGAACTCTCCATGTAAAAAAACAAACGAGTCATTCCAAACCGTAACCGAGATCTCTACAGTCAAATGAGGCTCAAAGAAAAAGGAACTTGCATTGTCAACTAGAACACCTGGTGAACATGGGTCATACTTTTAAGCTGTTTACATCGATAGACGCCAGCACCAGCGGGAAGTTCGACGTTGTGTTGTTGTCACATGTGTGGTGATGCGATCCGATCTCTACAGTCCGTGTCATTCTGTCGGAACAAAAAGATACCTTTTCCCCAATGCGTAGCGAAGGGTTCTCGTTTAACTTGGGAGTCTGAGGGTAGAGCTGTGTTTGCCCGACGTTGCAACCGTCCGTAACCATCCGTATGATGTCTCTATGGCTCTGCCATTGCGGGAAGCTTTTGCAAGTGACTTTTCATGGATGTGTCACGTGTCAGTTTGCGCCGCTATTACATTGTGATTTGCATGAAAATGACATGTCGCGCAAGAAACGTGATGCATTTCGCTGCACAGGCGCAGGGTTTCGTGAAAGTGACACGTTTGTGTCGGTATTCCATTGGGATTAGCGTTTGGAGAGTCGTGTTTTTGGGGTGTTGGACGTGGCCGTGCCATTGGGATTTGCGTTTCAGGGTGTGGCATCGAAGCTCTGTTTTCGTGACAAGTCTCAGCTGAAATGGCGATTTTGGTGGATGCGAGTGTGCTCAGAACGGGTCGAAATCATTCCAAACGTGTGGTGTGGTGCAAATTTGGTTGAAGCTCACATGAGATGATATTGTCACTTTTCGTGGCAGGCGCAGTACTTTGTGCGGGTTTTGAGGCGTGGAAGTGCGATTCTCATGGCAGGCGCAGGGAATCGTGAGGTTGCGAGGTGTGACGGAGGTGACATTTCGTGGCAGGCGCAGTACTTTGTGCGCGTTAGACGTGTGGACGCGGAAAGATTCGTGGCAGGCACAGGGAATCGTGAGGTTGTGAGTTGTGGTAGAGGTGAATGTCGCTGTCACATTGGGATAGGCGTGTGAGCGGGCGTTGTTTGGAGGGGCTGGAATCGCGAAACTGCTTGGCAGGGCTGCGTGATGTGTGTGCTCCGATGGGTGTTTCCGCTTGACTTTTGGAGGATGTCTCGTACGAAACGCTCGTTTTGCAGACTTTGACGTGTGAGTTTTTGAGGATGTCTCGTACGAAACGCTCGTTGTGGAGACTTGACGTGTGACTTTTTAGTCTCGTACGAAACGCTCGTTTTGGAGACTTGACGTGTGACTTTCGGAGGAAGTCTCGTACGAAATGCTCGTTTTGGTTGGAGACTTGACGCGTGACTTTTGGAAGAAGTCTCGTACGAAACGCTCGTCTTGCAGCCTCGAAGCGTGACTTTTGGAGGAAGTCTTGTACGAAACGCTCGCATGACTGCTTTCACCAAAAGCGGGGTGAAGCTACGTGTCGCTGGTGAGCGGGATGATTTGTGGTATCGCGTGACATGTTTGCTTCTAGTGTCTGGGCAGACCGTGTGGCGACGCGACGTTCATGATGTCGCAGTTCCATTGGGATTTGCGCGGCCTTGGTGGAAAGTGCGTTTGCGTGGCGCCGTGCCACTGGGGAGCGGGAAACATGCTGGCGTAAACGCGGCGTGTCGCTGGTGAGCGGGATGATTTGTGGTATCAAGAGTGTCCCAAAAGAGTGCCGCGCAAGAGTCCAGCAAAGAGTGTCAAGAAAGATTGTCTAGCAAAGAGTGTCAAGAGAGAGTGTCAAGCAAGAGTGTCCAGCAAGAGTGTCTAGCAGCGTGTCAAGCAAGAGTGTCCAGCCAGAGTGTCAAGCAAGAGTGTCAAGCAAGAGTGTCAAGAGAAAGTGTCAAGAAAGATTGTCTAGCAAGAGTGTCAAGAAAGAGTGTCAAGCAAGAGTGTCGTGTCAAGAGTGTCCAGCAAGAGTGTCAAGCAAGAGTGTGAAGCAAGAGTGTCAAGAACAAGTGTCAAGAAAGATTGTCTAGCAAAGAGTGTCAAGAAAGAGTGTCTAGCATGAGTGTCAAGCAAGGGTGTCCGGTCAAGAGTGTCCAGCAAGAGTGTCTAGCAGAGTGTCAAGCAAAGAGTGTCAAGAAAGAGTGTCACGCAAGAGAGTCCAGCAAGAATGTCTAGCAAAGCGTGTCCAGCAAGAGTGTCCAGCAAACGTGTCAAGCAAGAGTGTCAAGATAGAGTGTCTAGCAAAGAGTGTCAAGAAAGAGTGTCTAGCAAAGAGTGTCAAGAAAGAGTGTCAAGCAAGAGTGTCTAGCAAGAATGTCTAGCAAAGTGTCAAGCAAGAGTGCCCAGCAAACGTGTCAAGCAAGAGTGTCTAGCAAAGAGTGCCCAGCAAACGTGTCAAGCAAGAGTGTCTAGCAAAGAGTGTCCAGCAAGAGTGTCCCTCAAAGAGTGTCAGGCAAGAGTGCCAAGAAAGAGTGTCAAGAAAGATTGTCTAGCAAAGAGTGTCAAGAGAGAGTGTCAAGCAAGAGTGTCCAGCAAGAGTGTCTAGCAGAGTGTCAAGCAAGAGTGTCCAGCAAGAGTGTCAAGCAAGAGTGTCAAGAGAAAGTGTCAAGAAAGATCGTCTAGCAAAGAGTGTCAAGAAAGAGTGTCAAGCAAGAGTGTCGTGTCAAGAGTGTCCAGCAAGAGTGTCAAGCAAGAGTGTCCAGCAAGAGTGTCAAGCAAAGCATGTCCAGCAAGAGTGTCAAGCAAGAGTGTCAAGAGAAAGTGCCAAGAAAGATTGTCTAGCAAAGAGTGTCAAGCAAGAGTGTCGTGTCAAGAGTGTCCAGCAAGAGTGTGAAGCAAGAGTGTCCAGCAAGAGTGTCAAGCAAGAGTGTCAAGAACAAGTGTCAAGAAAGATTGTCTAGCAAAGAGTGTCAAGAAAGAGTGTCTAGCAAGAGTGTCAAGCAAGAGTGTGCTGTCAAGAGTGTCCAGCAAGAGTGTCTAGCAGAGTGTCAAGCAAAGAGTGTCAAGAAAGAGTGTCACGCAAGAGTGTCCAGCAAGAATGTCCAGCAAAGCGTGTCCAGCAAGAGTGTCCAGCAAACGTGTCAAGCAAGAGTGTCAAGATAGAGTGTCTAGCAAAGAGTGTCAAGAAAGAGTGTCTAGCAAAGAGTGTCAAGAAAGAGTGCCAAGCAAGAGTGTCTAGCAAGAATGTCTAGCAAAGAGTGTCAAGCAAGAGTGCCCAGCAAACGTGTCAAGCAAGAGTGTCAAGCAAGAGTGTCTAGCAAAGAGGGTCAAGATAGAGTGTCTAGCAAAGAGTGTCAAGAAAGAGTGTCAAGCAAGAGTGTCCAGCAAGAATGTCTAGCAAAGAGTGTCCAGCAAGAGTGTCCCTCAAAGAGTGTCAGGCAAGAGTGTCAAGAAAGAGTGTCAAGAAAGATTGTCTAGCAAAGAGTGTCAAGAGAGAGTGTCAAGCAAGAGTGTCCAGCAAGAGTGTCTAGCAGAGTGTCAAGCAAGAGTGTCCAGCAGGAGTGTCAAGCAAGAGTGTCAAGAGAAAGTGTCAAGAGAAAGTGTCAAGAAAGATTGTCTAGCAAAGAGTGTCAAGAAAGAGTGTCAAGCAAGAGTGTCGTGTCAAGAGTGTCCAGCAAGAGTGTGAAGCAAGAGTGTCCATCAAGAGTGTCAAGCAAGAGTGTCAAGAGCAAGTGTCAAGAAAGATTGTCTAGCAAAGAGTGTCAAGAACGAGTTTCAAGCAAGACTGTTTAGCAAGAGAAAGTCTCGTGGAAAATGCTCGTTTTTGGAAACTTTGATTGTCGCTTCTGGTGAAAGTCTCGTGAAAAATGCTTGCTGCAGCTTTTGATGCGCTGGCGCTGCTTCTGATGATGACTTTGCAAGTCATCCAAAGAAGAGGTTTTGATTGATACACTTTTGTGCCTTTGCATTCTCCTCTATACATGAGTGACTGCATTCGGGTTCGTGGGTTCTATCAGGTTTCTTAAGCCCGCTCCCCCTGGTAGCTACTAGACTAAGTTCGCTCCTAGGTAGGACGCAGGATAGCTCACGCTTCTTCAAGGAAGCCCCCGCCGCCCTAAAGGCGGCTGGCGGGAGCTTCCTTGAAGAAGCGCTGGCACTAATGATTTGGTTCCCAGATTTTAGAAAAACTTAAGCATTTCTAGTGCCCCACATCTCAGTTTCATAGCAAACCAAGAAGCGGACTCGGCCTTGCGGCTGACTTTGCTACAGCAGCATTGCCGTTCATTTGCATAAAGCCAGGCATGAAGCCCATGCCCATTCCCATACTTCCCATGCTTCCAACAGTTCCCATGCTGCCGCCCATCATGGGCATTGGCACCTCTTTGTTCGGATCCTCAGCGCCCAAAGCATCCCTCTATATATCATCGATATAATACATCTCGCCAAAATCATCTTCTTCCTCTGAAATACGCTGGTGTGTGTGTGTGTGTGAGTGTGTGTGTGTGTGTCACTCTGGCATGTAGAGCTATTCTGGGCTAGGATCCTCTTCAAGGAGGTCGAAAGCTTGCGGCTTGCTTTCTTCGTTTAGAGTGACGGCCTTGGAGAATCAAGAGCTTCCCATGCGATCTGATACTGCTCGTTCACTGCTACATACTGCGTTGAAATCAGGAACCAAATCCATTGGCTAGATGAATGAATGCTCACATCAAACAATATGAAAAGGCAATACCAGCAAACAAAGCACAACAAGACATGCTGGCATAACGGCTTAACAACCCTGTAACGAGGCCCGGGCAAAGTTCACCTGCTGCCCTCTTTGAAGCTACCAACCTAGATCGGCTAGCACTTGGTCGCTCCGTCTGTAAGGCAAGGCTTGCTGTGGAAACGTGCAGAGCCTGCTGGATGAACACCACAACGTCGCATCCAAAGACGGAGTTCAGCTGTGGGCAATCAATCAAGCCAAGTCCTAGTTCCTTGGTCCATCAAAATCATTGTCGGTCTCCAATATGTACCGCTAAAAAATCTAGGAGCAATTTGAATTTTCCAAATGGTGCAAGCGCTTCAAGGAAGCTCCCCCCGCCTTCAGGCGTGGGGAGCTTCCTTGAAGAAGCGTGAGCTTTCCTGCGTCCGGAGCCTACTAGCTACCTCTTACTACTTGTTTGCTTACCATTCTACGGCCTAAACACCCCCGGGCGTTAAAAAGGACTTACTTTTATATCATAAGAATGGGCTGTGGCTTCATATTCCGTCATCGCCCAAGCGGCTGTATTCAAGTTCTTGATTGTGCCAGTACATCGAGCACCTCTGTCGGTGAGTGCTTTGGTTGGAGCAAAGGTCAAATCCTGAGCAAGGTAAGCTCCACTTGCTTCAAGTCTGCTTGTCGGAACATCGAAGCTAAACTGAGCCATATATGTATATAGATACAAGAGATGCGTAGGCAGACTTAGAGAGGAACCGCGACCGAGACTAGCAGCGAAGAAGATTCCGACAAGAAGCGGCTAAGCCGAGTGGGAAGATTGAACTAGTGCTGCCTTTGCTGAAGAATGGTATATAGCAAGAACGAATAGCGGGAATTGTTATGGTCAAGGACGAAAGGACAAACGAAGGGATAGAAAGAGGAAGCTGGAAAGACAGATCAAACTATAGAGAAACAAAAAACACTAGTGAAGGACAGGAGTGTTTTTGCAAAGTAATTTGTGACACAAAGTAAGCAGTGATGAAAGTTGGAATGGAAAATGCAAGAAAAGGAGACAGGGGAGGTAACTAAACAAGAGTAACAAGAGTATATACTAACAATGGCTTTAAGCCAAATTATCTTGCAAAGTGGCAGGAATTGCCTGGGTCACCAGTGCAGGGGCCAGCTCTGGCTTTTCTCGCAACATGTCCACAATGATGGTGCCCTCAGACAAGAGCGCTAGGCTTTCAAACAAGAAGAGAGGATGTGGCAATCAGTGGCTAGCATGCCCATGTCAACGAAGTGTCACAAGAAACACAATTGCAAACGGGCATCCAGAGTTTGGTCATCCAGGGCGTTCAACTGCTCAAAGACAACATTCTCCATTGCTGGCACACTACGCACAGCTTTTTGGCAAGGCTCCGGATGGTCGCTGCCAGTGTGAGAACGGTACAACATGCTTTCAGGAACTCTGCCCGCTGTCTCTTCTTAGCAAATAGAAAATATCTGCCTCGAGGACTCGAGGATAAACCAACACCCCACTTGCTGCGTCAGCTCGGATTAAACAAAATAATGTGCTCCAAATGACAGCCGTTCGAGCCTGAAAGTCAACTGCAGTTAAAGTTTGCTTGAATTGACCTTGACAGGCGGTCTATTGTGTCTAGTCAAGGTACGAAGCGCTCAAGTTCAGTCTCTCAGGCTCAATTCCAGTTTAAGCCTCTGAGCGTGACCGCTCGTTGTTGATGTCCCATACCTTTCAACCAAATCAACAAAACGTCATCATCGCAGAACCTCAAACACACAATCATGCGAAAGCCGAGGCAGACACATCATGTTTTTTCCTGCGCCAATCCTTTGCCCCACTGGCAAGGGAGGCCTGCTCCACAAACTGCAATTAAAGACAGGGCCATAGCACTCTTTCAAAGGAAATCAGCCTCACTCGGCTTCAAAAAACAAAAATAATGCCGCCATCGTGTAGGCCATTTGAGAAGCTCCTGTCAGCTCAAGGAGAAACTCCACTCAAGGCTTTCTGACCGCCTTCGGTCCTGGTAAAAGTTGTCGCACACGGCGTCTTTGGGGAAAATGGCAACCTGCTTGTTAAGATACTAAAGCCACGCCGTTGTTTCTTGCTATCACTATAAGGATCTACAAGGTGTGAGAAACTTGCCTTTGGCCGGGGGTCATCGAAATAGTTGTCCAACATCCGGAGCATGATGAGGGTCTGCAACAACCAAGGGAAAATGGCTGTAGATAATAGGCAGGCATTGGTGCACTACACTACGGAAAGCTTGCCATCTCAAAATGATGCATCATCCAAGCATGAATCAGCATGAATCCAAGCAACAAAAGGCCTTGCCAGTCCCAGTTGCGTGATCGACCAGCAGGCGCTTGGTTGGGCTGTCAGGATGCAGCAAGAAGGCTGCGGATTCCTCGACAGCAGCACTCAAACACACTCAAAGAGTCTTGGGCTTACTAAATCTCCTCGTATACTCATATAGGTCATATAAGTAATACCAGCAAGAGTGGAAGAAAGCTGCTTCTTTCAGATTTCTCTCCCTATGCCGTCTCATAGGGGCGGCCGGACACTCACTTGCACAATACACGTTTCACTCACTTTTGCACTTTGACTCACTTGCACACCGCTTCAAGTCCCTACCATTTGCGTACTTGTTATACCTGATTACAATCATCATCTCCCGTTGGGTGGGTAACTTACAACCATTCTTCAAATGCACCAGCGAGTGCTCAAGTGCTCGCCCCGTCGTGTCTTCTTCTCATATTTGATTCGTCTCTGAGTCTTCATGTTGACGCCTTTGACGCCTTGGAGCTCTCCTGATGGAGCCGCATCTTCAGACCCACAAAGGGACTTTTAGAGCTGCCTAAAGCGGCTTTGGCCTCAATCAGCAGCACGTTCTTCGCGTACTGCGCTCAATGTTTTCTTCAAGAAGTAGGTTTGGCTCACTTTGTTCATCCACTTGTGTACTTAGTTATGTCTTGGTTGATTCGAAACATATCAGAGCATTCACTTCAAATTATTGAGTCGAACTTTTTGAGCTTACCCGCGCAGCTCTCAGAGTTCCGGACAAGGCAGTTCGAAGCGTAGCTCGCAAAGGCCTTGGCACTCAAAAAGTGTCAGAGCTTCTTTCAGCCTGCAAGCGGTGCCATTGGAGGTCATTGGGCCTCTTCTCCCGGTCTCGGTCCCGGTGTCTTCCAAACCTGACTTGTGCAGACCAGCAAGGAGAAAATCAATTAAAGCAACAGACAAAGTCCTAGCAACATCAAACTCAGGCATCCATCTGCCTTTGGCATCTGCAAAGCTCCGACAGGCTCCCAATCAAACTGGCGCAAAATAACAGCAACAAACCATATCTTTCACTCCAGGAAGCTATTCAAAGCCATTTGTAGCTGCATGGCCGAACTGCCTCCTCATCGTCCTTCTCATCGTCAATGTCTTCTGCAACGCTGTGCAGCAGGCATAATGCTGTGAGCGGAAAACAAAATGTTTTCTGCAGAGTAGAGACTGAGCGCCTTCTTCGGAGAAGTCTGAAACCTGAAACTCCAAGGCTGGACTAAGTCGGCCAAGTGATCACTTGCGTGTCTTGGTTAGGGCCTCCTCCTCCCCTTCAAGCTCTTCCGCATCGAAAACCAAGTCCTCATCCTCCTCCTGCAAACCCGCAAAAGTACCCCTCTCCCAAAAAAATTAGAGAGCATTGCTGTTCCGCATGAGTCCTCTTCTTCTTGAAGTTTGCCTTCTGTCTTCCACATACTTCACACTCAAGAGTACTGAAAGCATGCCCACTCTACCCGCAGCCTTCTGCTTTCTTCACTTCGTTCAGCTTGGAACTGCTTCCTTCCATGCTTTCCTTTGCTTTCGGCCTGGCCGGTGGCATACCCAAAGAAGTCCAACAATGCTCCTCCAGTGTCTTTTCCGGGGAAGCCTATCCGCATTGACCATTCATCCAAGCGTGTGATTCTAAGGCAAACGAAAAGCCCGAGGTGCCGGTGTTTTCCTTCAGCTTGAGGCACCTTGCAAGGCACATGTTCGAGCAAGTGATCAATGCTGTCGTGTTACGGTTGTGCGGGCACCTTGCTCACTGGGGTCTGATCGGGAAAAATGGACACCCCACTGCACTGGGGAAAGCTCATTATGGCTGGCTACAATCAGAAGGCAGTGGCCGTGAGCGGGAGAATCATGAAGAACTTTAAAGTGGCTACTGAGGATTGGCTCACAGGATATTTGTATAGAGGCTTAGAGGCCGCTTAGAGGGCGTCAGGGTTGGGATGAGGTGATGAGCGGGAAGGATCCGGTGTTGGCTGTGACAATGCAGATCGGCACCAGAATTCGAGAACGACGATCAGAACTCACGTTCTTTGCGCTGCCTTGCATCAGGTAAAATGAAGCATTTGCTTCGCACCTCGCTTGCCTTTGACAAGTGATTAGTGAAACCTGAACAAAGCGTCAACTCGATTATTGAAACCCTTTGAACTCTGAAAACTGAAACTAGAATCGTGGACAAATATGCGTCAGGCAAAGCAAATGCTTTGCTGCTTTGCTTCAACCATCCTCCTGCCCCCGCTTCTTTGGCAGGGACAATCAACTTACAGCATCAGCTGCGTGTTCAAAAAGCACCAGGAACCTGAATAGCTCCCTCTAAAGAACTAGCCTGTGCTTTCCTACAAGAGCTCCTGGTGCAGCAACGGCCCAGGTCTCCCCGTAATTTCGAGGGAATAACATGGATAAGAACGTGGAAGTAAGGATTCTGCCCTCTTGCCGGAAGTCCAAGCATTCAAAAAGGTCTATGACCTCTCGCTCCCTCAAGCCAATCATTATGTCCTTGATCATGGTTTCAAACTCCACAAGGGAGATCTCACTGTCATGATCCAAGTCAAAATGCTGCAGCAGTTTTGGCACATCCGCTGCCGTAAAGCCATGATTGGCCAACTGCTTTCTCAACTTCCGTACGGCCAAGACAGCGCTTCGCTGAGCCCATGCAAGCGTGAAGGCACTGCCCAGGATGCCAAAGGGTATCGAAAGGTACAAAAGGCTCGCAAAAATCAAGATCGACACAAAGACTTTTCCCTGGGATGTTTCTGGAGTTAAGTCACCATAGCCGAGTCCTGTCATGGACACCACGGTCAACCAAAGAGCTGTAGGCCAGTCGGGGATGTTGCTTCTGGGCTCGAAAACGAAGAACAAAGAGGCAAAAGTTGTGGCCATAATTGTCAAGACGAAGATTAACATCGGCAAAGCCTCAACAACAGCCCACCAGGCACTTAGAAGTACCTGGAAGGTTTGAAAACCGTCGGAGGAGCTTCAAGAGCTTCAACGTGGGAAAGAAGCACAGCAAAATTGTGCTCCAGACACCATCGTCAACGTTCAACTCAATGCCATTGGCCACCCTGATGATCAAGGATGGGATCACTGACATGTCTATGATGTTGTAAGCATTCAAGAAGAAGTTTGACAACGTTGGCCATGCCAGCAGGCGCACTAAAAGGTCTACAGCAAAGACAATGTCGAAGCCGAAGTCCAGCACCCACATTGAAACATCAGATTCAAGAAAAGATACTTGGAAAAGGGATAGGAACACTGAAAGTATGATCAAACAATTCATGCAAAATCCATACCACCAGGCCGAGTCTGAAGAGTTGCCATCCTCGAGGAAAGTGTATACTGACCGCTTCAAGAAATGCCTTTCATAAATCTTCTTGCCCACAGAGCTGGACAAAACATGCACCGCAAAAAGAGATGGATGTGATGGTTGTGATGTCGTGGTCTGTTGAACACGAAGTTTTGGCTTCATTTCACTGCTTTCCGAGGTTGAACAGCCCAAGCTTCTGCTGGGTGTGCTTGGCTCCTAGCAGCTCGAAAGGTGAACTCAGAAAGGTCAAACCATGCTACCATGTCGATAACTGCTCAAAGGCAGAGTAGGCGTTCACTGTGTATTTGCAACAACATGTCAACATGTCCAAAAGGAAACCATGTTACTTGGCCGGGCCGCCTGGCCTGGGTTCTTCCAAAAGGAAACCGCGGAATCTCAGCAAATCGTGGCGACACTTCTGGAGGCTTTCGATTCATCGGGCTCTTCTCCAGACTGAAGGCACTTCCGAATCCTTGGTTCCCAATGAAACCAGGTGTCACAAGTGCAAAGAAGAAAGAGAATGTCCTTCTCCCAGTTTTCCATGCGAGTCGAATGACAGGTATCATAAAATTGAAGTTGAGCAAAAGGAACTCCTGAAACCTCTTGAACTATTGACCTCTGTCAGTTCTATCCCATCATGAGGACTGAAAGCTTGGATTTGTTTATCAATTACTGGTACTGAAAAGTGAGAACCGATAAACAGAAAAGGAAAAGCGGACTGTACTGAAGTGTGGATCCATTTTGCAAAATCTCGAGAATGTCTTCGACAATCCCAGAGACTTCTCCCAGCTTCTTCTCGAGAATGTCATTCTGCAAAGCTGTCTTGTCAGTCTTTTCTTCCACTCGATGCAAGGCCCGCTCAATCTTCCGGGTCACCTCAGAACCTTCCAGAGATGGACCTGGAGAAATTTCACCGCAGGACACCAGGTAAATATCAAGTCTCCCTAAGTCGTGGAATACCCGTGCATATCAACGCGTATTCATGTAAAAGAAAAAACATTTCAACGTACAGCTGCGCATGCTTCTTTTGCATTGGATGCACAAAATTATGTGGACCGTTTCAATTGTCCACACATTTCTTCATTACCAGTCTGTTGCTCTCAGAAACACCTATTTTCTTACCATCCACATGCCTGAACTTTGGCTGCTGGCTTAGGAGAGGTTTGACGACTCCAATTCAGCTGTTCAAGCGTGGATCCGCGGCAGGAGCGGCTTCTCAGCCTTGTACCCATGACGTTGCTCTCTGCCATGGCTGAGAGGCTAAACCCGTTGAAGTAACAAGCGGCTTGGTTTTGTCAAGGCTGTTGAGGCACCAAAGAAACGCATCAATTCATCCTGAACAATCGGTTGTATAAAACTGCAGAAGCTTCTAGAAGGAATGATTTGTATTCTGAGAGAAAGTTTGTCTTTGTGGAGGATTCCTCCCGGAAATCAAGGAAGAAGAACCGCCAGAGCCACCAAGAAATACCAAAAGCCACCAAAAGTGAGGGAAGCCACAGGAAGCCACTAAGAGCCAACAGAAGCCACAACAAAAGCCACAAGAAGCTACTAAAAGCAAACAGAAGCCGGAAGTGATATATAACAAGCCACCAGAATCCAGAAACCATCAGATACCAGAAAAACAAGTGCATGGAAGTACAGATCTGCCTACTAAAGCGGCTCTGTTACACATTCTGCACAGCTTTTCCAGCGAACCAGTGCCTTGGAAACTCCTGTTGGGTCCACCTTGGAAACAGCCTAGGAGATGCAACACAAATCTGGTTCATATATTGCGGTCGGATTGTTGTATCCAAAGTACAGATCAGTCATCAGCTTTGATAAACTGTGCAACTTCACTCAGCTCAGAACAGGTGAGGACCTTTCGGGCTGCTGGAGTGCTGGCTGCACTGCGGGCTGATCAGCTTCTAACCTGTGCGTAGGCTTCATGCCATCGAGGCATGCAGCCACATTCCAACCATCACAAAAGAAGTGTAGGGAACTGGCAAGTACAGGGGGTTAGCTAGAGGCAGGTAGCTTGGAGGCGGGGGAAGCTTCCTTGAAGAATAGCTTGCACTAATGATTTCCAGATTTTTGGGGAAACTTAAGCCATGAATCCATGAAGACATCTACCTGTTGGTACCAGTTGCTGTCACGTGCAATCCTGGTCACATTTTTGGTAGAGTGTAGCCTCTGAGCTGGAGCCCAAACCTTGGGTCGAAGTTTGAGGAATATTGCTAGCACTTTAAACAGAAAGAAAACCATCCAGTTCTCACATATTCTATATATGTTGGTAGGTGGCAACCGAGAAGGCTTTGCCAGTCATACTGTTGATTCACGAGAGCTCTAAGTAGAGCGTACACCACACAATTGCAGCAAAAGTATGTCCAAATGGGTGGGTGTCATGGTGTTGTGGTCCCGGTAGGTCCTGAAAAAGTACAAATTGCGATGTTTGACCTTTCTTACGGGTCATGGGTTCGTGTCCCTGCACATACACCCACAGGTCGTCCATGAAGAGAGTGTTGCCCGTCAAGCCTGGAGCTTGAAGCTGGGATAACATCCTGGAAACTGCTGTCACCACAAGAATTGTGCATGACAATCATGACAGCTTCATTAAACTGCTCTAACTTCGAATTCTCAGCACCAATTAAGCGCATCCTTGGACGAACAAGTGCGTTTTGGCTTGGTCTCATCCTGCAACTGAGGCAACAAGGCATGAAGGCAACTCGTAGGTAACTCCAAAGTCCAAGACAGAAGACACAAGGTTTCACAGCTAGTAAACGTGCGATGCAAACCGAAATTGCAACGTTTAAATTGCATGCCCAGCCTGTCCTTTGTTGAGTGCATCGGACGCTTTGCAGCTTGCTTTGCTTGCCGCTGGGGAGTGGCTTGAGGTTTTCGACTTAAGTTTGAAACCAAGACGTTTCTCACTCCATCCTTCAGCTCCACTTGCCATCGTTTTCGTTCATCATCATAGGAAAGTAGAGTCCCATGTTGACCATTCAACTTTGCAAAGGATTGCAATCCCACCAGGCAAACAGCATCACCAGGCGAAAACTCTGCAAAGGTCTTCAAGTTGTCTTCTTCTTCTCTGGACACTTTGGAACCCCTTTTTGCAGAGAGTCTTGAACTCTTTGCCTTCGCCTTCACCTTTACCGTGGCCTTTGCCTTGGCTTTGGCCTTGGCCTCAGCAACGCGAGTTTGCGCTTCGAAGGGATTTAGAAACTGCCCAAGAGCCAGGCCACCATTGGCGCCTTAGGGAAGATAGTGGGAGAGTTAGACGGCCCCCCGCACATTTTCACAGCTGAAACATAAGCTTCAGACGAGCGAACAGCTTTGGAAGCTTTAGCAGCTTTGGCAGCTTCGCTTTCTCTGGCTTCATAGATCTACAGATTATCCAGCATTGTCTTGACTTCGAAGCAACATGCAAGAGTGAGTGGGCAGTCACATACTAATACTCATTTGTTATATTTCTGATGTATTGTACCCCAGAAAGAAAACCACATTCAGACACGTTCTCTTGACAATCACTGGATCGATTTGCTGTGCTTGAGTGGAAGTATTACACCCTTGAAGACTGTCCATCATGCTCTGCGTCATGGTATTGAAACACATTTCAACCACAATGGCTCAGCACTGCAAGTATGCAAAGAAACAAACTTCAAGTAACCTACACTGGCATTGAATGGGAGACCCACGAAAAAGATCAATCTTGCATTGCAGTACACAAATGGATGTTCAGTTGAAAGGCATCACGGCTCCAGTTCGCCCGCAAAGAACGGCCTTGCAAGGTGACACGTCAACAAGATCTAAAAAACCAAGAATGGCAAGCCTGGACAAATGTGTTGCATCAAGCCTGCTGCAAAGGCACCAAGTACACAGGCAAGCGTTCTCGCAGAGAATGCCTTTCAAGATGTGCAAAGTTTTACCAAGGCTTTTCAGATGCTAACGAATCAAGACCACCGCCTCTGTTTTCCAGGATTCAAACGGTCTCAGGACAAACTGACTGTGTACATGCCTCGCACAATCAAATTAGATTGAATCAAAAATAATCAGGAATTTGTGAGCAGCCTTGAGCTCACAGGAGCTGAAGATGATGATGCCTGAAACCAAAAATGCAAGTGCAGAAACAGTTTGGATAATATGTTTCATAGTGCATGAACACGAATCATAGTACTTGGCAGGCTTGGAACCCTGCTGTAGCCACGAACATGTTCAAGCTGCGTCAAATGAGCCAATACTTCAGCGAACAAAGTTCCCTTGCCAAAATGGCCCATTGTGGTTTCTTGTCATGCGTTCTCCCTCGTACAGACATTGCGAAATTGCGACTACCCAATTGGAACCAAGATTGGCAGAACAAAGCATCGACCGATTACACTATGGTGACGACTCAGAACTGTGAACTAACAACGAGTGCACTAAAGAATGTGTTTGGATGTGCTTGGTCCATGAGTTTCCCCATGCACATAAGTCCAACTGTGCCGCGCATGTTGATTGAAACCAAAAGAACGTCATGGATTGAATCCTATGCATGAAACAGCGGCATTCCAACTGGAGTGCCCAAACCACTCACTTAGCACTACAATCATTGCACTCAGTCCAATCGTGTGTGTTGCGCTGGGCAAATCAAATTTGTCATTAAAAAATGAACAAAGAGAAACCGTACCAAACCTAGAACAGTGCAATGCCTCTGATGCCACGTGAATCCTGTACTTAAAAACACTCTACTTTAACAAATCATTGCTTTTTCAAAGCACCAATGTCTATTGACTGGCTACGCGATGGAACCATGTTGGCCCTGCATTTGACATCCATTCATTTGCGCAACACCACAAAACCTGAAGCACGTAAGTCTGAAAAACGAATTGAAAATATCCTTGTGCCTCCCAAATTCTCTCTTGCACCAGACATGGTTTTTGATGCTAATTTTTTTCCGAAAGCACCTGCGAGGTTCTCCTTCCAGAATGGTTATATACTAATTTCAATTGTCCAAGTATCATTTTTATCATGATCATCGATATCACCATAGTCAGTACGATACCATCAGCATCAGCAGTCACTGTCATCACCAGGATCATCGAGGTCACTGTCATGACAACCATCATCATCATCATCATCACAATCATCGTCATCGTCATCATCACATCCATTGCGCAGGCGCAGGTGATTGATGAGATTGCCAAGGGTCATCATCATCATCATCATCGTCATCGTCAAGTGCAAAGGGCCAGGGGCAGAATCTTTAGTAAGCAGGAGATGTGCAATTTTATCGTCAGTATTCCGGAATAGGGGGCCATGGCTCAGTGTGCTGCCGGTAGATAGCAAGCGTTCGAGACCATGATGGATCGTGCCGCACGGGCGGCGGAAACCAAAATCTCCTCGTCAAAGGCGTCAGAGTCTGGTCCTTCAGATGGAAGGAGCTCTACCCAAGATGCCTGTACGTTTACGCGCTACCAGCGTAACGTGTTACTGCTACGAAGTACGCGTGCACAAGCCCTCGCGATTACGCGTCCTGTTAAGTGTGTATACGTGTATACAACACACACGAAGCTGAGCAAAGAAACAAAAGCAAACAACTCGAAACACTTTCAAGGTTCAGGCCGTCCCTTTTACTCACAACCAACGTGACGTTCGTCACTTCTGCTTGAGCCTCTCCTTCTTGAGAGAAAAAACATTGCAAGGCGTCCAAAAGTTGAAAAGTTCAACGGACTGCGTGCAAAAGCTGCGTTCATCGTTTCCATCTTTACATGAAACTGAACGACGTTCATGACACATTCAAATGTGCTTCCAAAACACATCGTGCAAACTGCTTTCAAAATGCAAAGCATATGCACACTGTACGTGCTGTGATCATGCGTGCAGATCACAATGTGAGATGCGCGCATTCAAAAATGCATACAAAAGCTTTTGGCCTTTTGGAAATTATGGCCTCTTCCAAAAACAAACTTCGTACCATTGTGCCTGAAAAGGGCAATGCTAGTCCGTTGCAAAGGTGTTCGTTCCAATGTCATCTTCGATGATATTGGCGTGCAATGCTAGATCACTGCAAAAGTGTTCACCTTAGCATCATCCGTTGATGATACCTGGTGCGTGAAGAGCTTGTTGCTGGTGCAATGCTAGTTCATTGCAAAGGTGTCCAAATAAGCATCACCCGATGGTGATACTCAGCATGCAAAAATCCTCACATCTTCATGGATTCCACTATGGCATCCATATATGCCATTGTCGCACACAAAACATCCAGCTCACCACATCTGGTGCGTCTCGCACATCCAAATTTCACACCCCCTTTTGAGCTGGAGTGAGACCAAAACCACACGAGAGGCGTCCAGGTCCAAGCTGCTTTCAAAAATTCCAGCGCTGCCTGGCTCATAGCCAATTCCAAATCCATCTGGATGCCCTTCGGTCCCTAGGCATCTTTGAACTGCCGGGGAATCGATGTTCCTGGAAAAACCGGCAACTGTGAACGCCCATGTTCTTTGTCATACGCTCGCAGGTAGGATGCAAAATCCAAAGCTGCTCCTTTGCTAGCTCCAGGTTTGATGTGGGTCCTCACCCACTTCTTATAGTCCCAGAAGCTTGCTCCACTGGCGATCTCATGGTAGCAATACTTCCCTTTGTATTGCCCAAAGGACATCATGGTGCGTCCCCACTGCGTCAGGCTGTCAACACCAGGTGGGAGGTCAACTGGGAGGTCATTGTCAGCCTCTTTCTGGCTGGCTGCGCCGATCACTGGAGAGGCGTCCAAGGCCGCCACTAGGGCTTCCTCGAAAAGTGTGTCATCCATTCTCACCTTTCCTGCATAGCTCGGTGCACTCTCAGTGTTCACTTGCTCCCACTCTGAAGCTGCCTCCGGTTCTGCCACCCATCGTCTCTTTGACCCATCATGCATCGCGCCAGCGGACTGCAGCGCTCCTTTCTCCGGCAAAGATGGCGGTCCAAAGCTTCCTGTCGTGTCAGCGTTCATACGCTTCTGCATCAACAGGGACAATGCCCACTCATCCTCCGGCGTCCATTTTGCTGGACTGCTGGAACTTGCCATGGCTCACCGCTTTCACTACGGTGCTGCCCACAACCACCAGGGCACCAAAGTGACCTCTAGCTCGGGACTCCTCTCCCCTATCCAGGTTTCCAAAAACAACCAAGGGAAGCGGGAGGTGAGAAGGCGGAGATATGTACATACAGTATGAACTGTGTAGTGTATACATGCTGAAGACATTGTGCATGCATCGTTTTGTCAAAGTTTGTGACACTCTCTTTGAAAGTTTGCGACGTTTCGTGGCATACATTCTTACTTGTTTGAACTGCTTTGCGTTCAACAAAAGTGGTCTGCTGTACTGAAAATCTAGTAAGCTCGACGCCTTCTTCTTTGAAGCTAAGGCCAAAACACGAACGTGAAACAAAACGCTGAAAAGTGAAAGTCAAGGAACACATCCAATGCTATTCACTGCAAATTGTCCCCCTTTCAAACTGAACATCATGCACAACTGCCAAAAGGTGCTCATTCCAACAAACAAGAACTAAGGATCTCTACGAGCTCCACGAACGGCATCGACGATCCCTCTTGCTAGTTTCTTCGTGTAGCTAGCTGTACTAGGATAGTCCACATGGTCCATAGCTGCATGCTCTAGCTTACAAGTGCAAACACCAAACCTCCTATGAAGCACAGTGCAAAAGCCTTTTGACGTCGAAGCGAACTTTAGGGTTTTCCCTATAGGTTCCCCCTGTACATTCACGCTTCCAGTCCTGCAAAGGCGTACAAAGCACTCGTTAGTCAGTCCACATTGCAACAGGACATCCTTCGTCTCAGGTCGTGACCAGATGGAATTCACCTGTGGAAGTTCAAACGAAGCACTGTGACCTAAGCTCAAGTAACTTCGAACAGCTTCAATGACCTCCGGCCACTCCTGTTCTGCTGCAGTGACGACATTCGTTGTTGAGAAGTTCCTCAAAGGGGATCCTGAGGAACATGGGGTTGATGCATGAACATGTACCCAAAGAGCTGCTTTCTCCCATTGTTGAACACAAGTCCGAACACGTACAAAGGTGGTTCTACTCTGCATCTGGGCGGTGATGCCAACATAAGGGATTCTTGGGTACTCGCATGCTCTGCGAAGAGATGAATGCTCTGAGCAACACACTTCCACGATTGCAAAATCCGAAGAAGCTCGAGCTCCTGAGCTTACAGCGTACTGCATAATCGCCAACATCTCAAGAAGTCCACTTAGTTTGACAAGGCCGATCGTGAACCTGTGCACAAAGAAGAGACGACTCTGAAGGCACTTGGTGAAAAGATCGGCAGGGTTTGACTCTCCACGTCGGTGGCATACAAACAACTGCCCGTCATTCAACTGTTCACGCAACCACAACAATCGGATCTCAACATGTCTGCTTTTCTTTGGAATGTCTAAGGCTTTCACCAACTGCAATGCCGACGAGCTGTCCGATTCGAGGAATACATGAACTGGATCTGGTTCGTCCATCTCCTCAATGCTAAACAGCAATCGGTGTACCAACTTTCCAAATGCAACAGACTCCTGGCATACTGACTGCAATGCATACAACTCAGATTCACAAGATGAGAGTGAAAGTGCGTGCTGTTGTCGAGCTAACGACCGTACAAGTGAGCGTTCAAAGAAAACGCAACCTCCTGAGATACCACGGCGTTTGTTGAACCGATACGGAGCGAAGCTGGCATCCGAAAAACAATGGAGATTGACAGTTCTCAATTGCTTCTCACCCACTTGACTATCCAAAGAAGGATCACGAGTCGGGAAGACAAGGGCAACATGCATATCATTTTTGAGAAAACGCAACACCGATCTAAGCGCTGCCTCCGTTCCTGACATGGGTGATGCTTGATGGCATCCAATGATGCTCAACCATGTCTTCAAATCATGTCTCACCTGGCTCATCCACAAGAGTTTGCCCAATGCCCGTCGAAAGCGTCCATACGCTTCACTACTCAAAGGCTTCTTGGCATTCTCGTCTGTCATTGTTTTCTCCAAATGACTTGCGACATCCGGGGCTGCATCACTCCCTTTGTCAATGCCATACTCCTTGAAGGTGGAGTCCAAGTAAGACGGGTTGATCGACAACAACAACTCGTCTCCATGAGCAACTCGTTGGATGATTCGACCAATGAATGTGAGCGACCCTCCTTCCAATGGAATTTGTCCAGTGGTCTTGGTCGGAACAACCTTGGAGATGGTGTCCACAACAAAAGCTTCTGCCTCTTCCGTCGACGAGGCCAGCAAGATGTCGTCCACATAGACTATAACCAGGACATGTCCAAGGTGTGTGTCTCCGTCGTACACTGCTCCACTGTACACGCACGGCTCAATGGAGTCGGTCCAAAGACCAATGGTTTTCACAGTCTCCGACAACAACTGAAGCCAACAAAGTAAAGCATCCCTAAGACCATTCAAGGCTTTATCCAACACAAGGAAAGCGGGTTGTCCATCGTCCAAACTCACGCTCAAGGGCAATTTCAACACGACATGCATGTCCTTTCCCAAAGGGCTGTGCATGAAGGCATGTGAGACATCCAACGAACGAAGCAAGTAGCGTCTGGTTGCTGAAATAGCTAGAATAAGATGCAACGCTTCAATAGACGGTGTCGGTGAAGAAAATCCAAGGCTCCTGGCTGATTGACCTCTGTTGAAGTCTTTGGCAACAATGCGAGTCCTCACTCGCTCTGCTGACTTGAAAGCTGCAACCCGCGGACTTGACCGAGCACTGGGAAACTTCTTGCAAAAGGATTTCATTTCCATTTCTGAAATCGTCCTACCTGTTTTGCAGTGTTCCAAATTGTAGATCTCTTCTTGCATTCCTACAAACCCTAGTTCAACATTCAACTCATCCAATGTTTGGTCATCAATGATGGCCGTTGGCTTCCAAATCAAAACTGTGCGTCCTCCTAGTTCCATGGGTATATGTTCACAAACATGACCATGATCAAAACGAATGGCGCTCATTTCCCACACATCCTGATCAAACATGTCCGGGCCAGTTAAAGGGGAGAAAGATGGAACACCCTCAATTTGCGACAAGTTCCAAAGCTGTACTGGCTCACCCGTTTCAACCCAACAAAGTCCTAAGGAGTCCATGGGGGCCTCTAGTTCCATCGCCTGCCGTTTGATCTCCTGTTCCAAGTGATCTGCTTCCGTGTCTCAACAACTCGTATCCATTCGCCGCCTGGGACATTGCGATCATCAAGTTCGCTTCACTCATACTAGTGGCATCCAATGCAACACCTTCACAGAAAACCGCGATCAGGTTCGCACAACGAGGATGAGCACTAAAGGCGGAACGAAGGATGGCTACAAGTCTCCGAGATCGTGCCTGCTGTGCACTGCTCATGCCTGCCCAACTAATAGGCCGTGGCCATCGACTCGCATGCTGCAACTCAACACTGAACTCCAACGAAGCCTGAGCTGCCCAAGCAATGAGGTCCTCCAAATACGTTGACCAACCAATGATCTCCTGTTCACGCGTTGTCCAAGTGTTCAACGATGGCACTGGTGCAGGCGCCAACCACTTCTCACTCTTTGCAAACACATCCAACTGTGCTCCTCGACCGACATCCGGCGGAAGTCCTGAAGGTGCACCGTGAGACTGGGAAGCGTCAAACCCTGTGTCGAATGTGCCTGTGTTCAAATGTTCGCTCCTTTGTCCAAAGACATCCGGCACCAACCTGCGTTGTTGCGTCGTGACAAACTGCTCCTGCAACTGCTGAAAAACGGTCTGCATTTGAGCTTCATTCAAAGTGTCAAAAGCTTGCAACACTTCCTGAACACGTGACTGCTGAGGCGTACAACCACCGAGGTTCAAGCCAATGCTATTAAGGCCGCAACCACTAGGAGGTCTAGGCCCCATACACCCAGGGTGACATCCCATGCCACCTGCTCCTGGGAAAGGAGGAATTGCCGCCGTGCTGAGTCCATAACCACTCAGGCCTCTAGGCATCCATTGCGCCCCATACCATGCTGGACCTTGAGGAAAACTAGGCATCTGACCGGGCATCTGACCGTATGCTTGCTGAGGCACATGCGTCCATGAAAAAGCCTGTGAGCCTGGTTGCATACCTGGTTGCGCTTGCGCTGCCTGGGGATGATCTTGGCCATTTGAGTTCCGTGGATTACCGTGCCTGTTACCGCGAAGTTCAGATTCATGTACGCTCTGAGACTGACGGCTACCTTGACTAGGTGTTTGTGGTGCTTGAGGAAGTTCACTTTGCTCTCCGAAACCGCGTTCCATCGCGCCTGGGCTTCCATGCATTTGTCCTGGATCTTGCATACCGACGCTAGTCAGCTCCGCAGAGCTCCGCTACCATGTACGTTTACGCGCTGCCAGCGTAACGTGTTACTGCTACGAAGTACGCGTGCACAAGCCCTCGCGATTACGCGTCCTGTTGAGTGTGTATACGTGTATACAACACACACGAAGCTGAGCAAAGAAACAAAAGCAAACAACTCGAAACACTTTCAAGGTTCAGGCCGTCCCTTTTACCAACCAACGTGACGTTCGTCACTTCTGCTTGAGCCTCTCCTTCTTGAGAGAAAAAACATTGCAAGGCGTCCAAAAGGTGAAAAGTTCAACGGACTGCGTGCAAAAGCTGCGTTCATCGTTTCCATCTTTACATGAAACTGAACGACGTTCATGACACATTCAAATGTGCTTCCAAAACACATCGCGCAAACTGCTTTCAAAATGCAAAGCATGTGCACACTGTGCGTGCTGTGATCATGCGTGCAGATCACAATGTGAGATGCGCGCAGTCAAAAATGCATACAAAAGCTCTTGGCCTTTTGGAAATTATGGCCTCTTCCAAAAACAAATTTCATACCATTGTGCCTGAAAAGGGCAATGCTAGTCCATTGCAAAGGTGTTCGTTCCAATGTCATCTTCGATGATATTGGCGCGCAATGCTAGTTCACTGCAAAAGTGTTCACCTTGGCATCATCCGTTGATGATCCCTCAATGATGAATTTACAAAAGCTTGGGTTACAGAACTGCCAGAACATCCTCTCCTGCAAAGCAGCTGACTTGGGGCCATCATTGAGGGCGGCGTTTTCACTTAACCCCTGATGATTTAATGTTGTATCTTTGAGGGCGGCGTTTTCCCTTCATGCTTCCTGATTCTATTCTCCAACTGTGTGAGCCAAGTCGCTGATCAAGGCCACAGTGGATCTCAGACGAGGCTGATCTCCAACTATGTAGAACCTCAAGTCGCTGATCAAGGCCTTAGACTGGCAACGCTCTGACGACACTGGGGATGGATTGCTACTCTGCTGCTTCTTTTTTCCACGAGTACGGACGCCGTGTGGGCTATGGTGCCCAGGTCATCGTTGAAGGAAGGGAAGAACAGACAGATGGTGGAGAAAGGAACGAAGGCCCCAAAACCAACCCAAACCAAACACCCAAGCCCGCAGGCCGAAACTCCACCATCTTGTAGTCTTCCCTCTACACTAGGTGAAACGTGTGAAACTGAGACTAGTGGCAATAAGTGGGCCTGAATTCGCAAAAGAAAAGGACTGCAGCGCAAGCTGTTCATGGAAAGCCGCCTAGGAGGCTTCAAACGGACTTTCCTTACCAAGTGTTGGTGACCAGCGGCCACACCACAGTGTGGCAAAACAAGGTCACTTTGCAGGTCAGGTGTCTCGCAATGCTCCAGCAGTGGTTGTAATCAGGCCAACCGAATGTGCGAAGATCTAAGCAGCAATCCGTGGAAAAGACCATACTTGCAGCACAACCCGTTCAACCGGTGGCGCATACAAGACCAGTCACATGCTGCCAGACAGAATTCAAATACGGCGGCAATTCCTAGCGAGAGAAGCCTGCAGCTAAGGGTGAACCGGGCACCACCTCCCCGTGGGGAGGCAGACCCAACACCCTTCGGCACTCAACGGTGCCAAAAGGGGATGTCACTTGAGTCTGTGAGGCGCTGTGTCATGGCAAAAAGTGAGAGGTGCGTGCAAGGCCCGTGTGAAACCTGTGAAACATTGAGCTCGCCTAGCGTGATATCTGTACCTCTTTGTACAAAATTGGAAACGTCGAACATCAACAGCGGGAACTAAGGTTCCCCCTGGGCATCCTTCATTGCCACTATCTACCACCCGCCGTGTAGGAACGCAGAACTAAGGTTCTCGCTCCTATCGGCTCACTTCGCAGCGGATGGCGAGAAGAGGTCATGGTTCTATTTGGTGTCTGTGCATTTTGCTTGCCGTATATGCCTGGAAATCCTCCTTTTCTAACGCTCGAAAACTGGCACTTGGTTCAACTCACTGCTCACGTCGCTCTTGCTTCTCTCCTGCCTCTGAAGCATAGCTTCGTTGAGGCTGGGTCTAGATAGTTTTCTCGCCAAAGGTCGTTTGCGTTATAGGTCATCGAATGCTATGGTGCCGAAAAACTTGCATCTTGGGGCGACCACAACCCGTAGCATTTGACACCTACACCAGTGACCGACTACTGTGTCTGGCAGGTGGACGATTTGCAGTTGTCGACATCACCGCCACGCCGAGACCCTTCTCTATCCGACAGCCTCTGGGCACTTACTCCATGCATAACGGAGGGCAACTATGGCTAGTTACTCGTGTTGAGGAGTACTGTTTCGCAATTGCTGGCCTACTCCGGACCCGAGCTAAGGCTCGCACCCAGACTCTAACAAAATTGATAGCAGAGCCACGACAGCTGTGGATGGAGGGATGATCCTCTATCCTAAACCAGGGGTGTAGCCCATGTCTGGGATCATATGCAGCCAGGGTGGCCATTTCATGGCCGGACAGATGGCAAAAGCATTTTCTTCAGCGTAAACCCCTCGCCATCTGCGTGTTCCGGGCATTTTGACCAGCCTCCGAAGGGCAGTGCAGTCCAAGAAAGCCCTACTTCCAATATACTTGAGAGCAGGCGGAATGGCAAGCTCCACAAGGGCGGCACAGCTCATAAAGGCTTTAACTCGGATTGTATGGAGAGTTGTCGGTAGGAAGACTTCCCGCAGGCTAGTGCAGTGGCCAAAAGTGAATTCCGGAATTTCTTCAATCATGGTGTTACAGAGGTCAACACTCTTAAGCAGTCGACAACTGTCACAAGCGTGCGCTCCTATGGCTACAAAGTGCTTTGGGAGAGCAAGTGTGTAGATGCCTGTAGAGCTGAGGCAACCCGGAGCTAGCTCTCTGGTCCTGTCTTGCAGGGTTAACCCGTTAAATTCAGATCGGGGGGATGGAAACTCACTCACGGTGACCTCTGCAAGGTTGATGCACCCTTGGAAGAGGTATTGCCCGAAATTGGTTTCCCCGTTGAACACGTTTACAGCTCCACCCGATGCATACACACGCTGCAAGGAACAACATTCCGAAAAGGCTTTGTAACCAAAGTCGCGACAACCCGGAGCCAAGACACTATTTAGGAGCTTGCAGTCCCGAAAGGCATTATCTGCAATGCCTACCACTGTGGCCGGCAGTTTGACAATGCGGAGTTGCCGGCAATCTTGCCACGCCTCTGCACCAATGAGCCTGATCCCTGACTCGACGCTAACGTGTCGCAAGCGTGGCACACCTGCAAAGGCCCATTCTGGGACAGTTTCTTCTGAGTTCATTGGGACATGAACAGCTAAGGGGACTTGATCAATAGGATAACCACCGAGCTGTTCTTGTTCTGGCAGGGTAACACTACAGTCCCTGAAGACAATGGTGTATTCTCTACCTTGCTGTAACTTATCCCAGATTGGGTCCTCTAGGTAGGTTTGCGTGGTGGTGTGTAAAAAGTCAATGACGCACCCAAAAACTTGGAGGTCAGTGACCGAGGCCAGATAATCCATAACCTGGTCTTCGAAATCTGTAAATCGGTCGAACTTGGCGACACTGAGAGAGACCTTAAAGGTTACCCCCGAAAGCGTAGTCAGCAGCAGGGGGCATTCCATGACTGGCTCCTTTTCGATGGGAGTGCTACTCATGGATGAACTGTCAAGCTCTTTTTGCGGCAGGCTATCTGCTATCATTGCGCGAGCCACTGGTGTCCAGTCTGCACATGGGCTGTTCCTACGGCCGGGGATGTTTCCTTAAGACAGATGCTAAGGCACCTACCTTGAGCCTCTCATGGCCTGGCATAATGCTAAGGGTACACATGGTTTAGCTCCTTGTCAGAGCGGTTGGCATGGCAATATTCATGGCAATGTAGCTCCGTAGAGTCTACCATGGACCGGCATGATATTGGCAATATTCGTGGCTGAGTTCCTCGTCAAAGGCATCAGAATCTGGTCCTTCCGCGGGGAGCAGTTCCAGCCAATGAGGTTTTTCAAATTTGTCGCACATAAAAAAAGCATTGTGCTCTGCCTGCACCCACTGTTCAACGTCTCCCCAATCTAGGAGGGTAAACCGTTGCAGCTGCTCGCACCCGCAGAAGGCACGGTTGCCGATGTCACTGAGTTCTGTCGGGATGACAACTTCCTGCAGCACAACACAATTAAGGAAGGCTTCTTTTCCAATCTGTATGAGGCGCGGTGGAAGCCATATGCACTGCAACGCTACACAGTGGGCAAAGGTGGAAGAGAGCAGGGCTGTGATTTCTGTGCTCATGAGGTTGACTTCCACGAGACTTTTACAAT